>JAODLM010000074.1:0-117208 GCA_036937905.1 Salvia rosmarinus
ACCTGACATTTCAATAAAACCCCATGTATTCTTGTGATGGGCGTTCATATATGTTATTCAAAGTTTTGGCATATATGCGAGTACCTATTACTCTGCATATTCGTTTTGATGTGCGGTTGAGCGTGTTGCGATGGTGATGTGATGGCGGGTAATCTTTTGGATGTAAATATCGTAACCTTGAGTGCATATCATCATATATTGTATCTCACGATTCATTGCAAACAACTCGAATATGCCCTTTTGCTAGAATATTAAACAATTACTCTTTTTCAGCATTCTCGCTCGAATATAGATTATAACATCATTTGAGATCTATGTATATCGATGTTATCTTTTGTTTCACATAGATGAACACCCAACCCTTTCTTCCCGTTTCTTTTATCCCGTCACAGTCGACTCACTGGCGTCCTTAGGGATAGCGGTGTGTGAGTGTGTCAGGCGATTCATTTGTTTTGAACTTAGAAATTTCTTAAAGCCGTTTCGATCGAATCTCTTGACTTATAAAATTTATTGAACTACGCTCAATATCCATCGCATCACGCTCAACTCAAATGAGGTAAGAACTTTTAAAGATTTGAAAGAAAAGTGTGGTATTAAAGTTTTGAAGGATTGGAGTTGTAAAAGTTTTAAATGACATGTCGAATGATGAGGTGAATCTTATTTCATGATAAAGGAAGTATGTGAATGATTTATATCCAAATCTTTGTTAAGCGCATTCATGATACGATGAAGCATGAATGAGCGAATGAATATGTACTATGAATGAAGCATGAATGCATGAATGATGAATATGAATATGTCTTCGAAACGTAGATTCTTTAATATCTGATCGGTTGTTAGACATATATAGCCGTGAATCGAGTTTCCTTCTTATCATGTGAACAAGAATGAATGAGAACTACGAATATTTAAGATTCTATCAAAAGAAAGTATCATCGACGATATGAGCGAGATAAAGCTGAAAGCTATATCGGTAAGGGAATGAAGTGGAGGGTGTAGATGCTCGAAGTACGAACGAATGTCACTATGCGATAGTGCCATGAGCATAGTCTTCCCGTTCGAGTTGTTCACGCGTGAGGAACTCGAATTGATATTCTTTCGATATAACCTTAAAGAAACATAGTAGAGTGATAAGTTAGTTGGTATCGATTGATGGTTATTGGATAGATGAGTCTGGGTTAGTAGAACATAGAATTCGGGAGTTACGATATAGGGTTAAGTATGCTTTGTGTGAGGTTTACATATGGTTTGTTGAAAACCTTTATTTCTTAAGATTACATGTTATCGGTTATGTTTTCCAACTAACGATTATAGTACTATTCGTTTGTAGGTGGCCGGATGATACATACTGAGGAAGAGAATTCCGAGCTACTCGGATGAGATTGTTAGAGTATCGTAACTATCGGCGAATCGGTGATAATCTAGGAGAGTTTTAGGCACTATGTCCACGTGTGAATGCCTGCCACCATGGAGTTCTTGATTTTGATGGAGTGTCGTCGATCGCACTACCTCATGGGAGGGATACGCTCGAAATATACTGGAGACTACTCTTCGCGGGCGTGATGGTTTCGACACGGAGGAGACTACCTGATTTTCTTGTCATCTAGGTTCGTCTTTTCTTTTGGAAGGCTGCCTGGGGACTATCTTCCACCTAGAGTTTCGTGGCGTGACCAGCACACGTGGTTGTGGGGAGGTTCCCAGTTTGACCCTCTCCGATTTACGCGGTATGGCGGGAGCGACCAGATTGGACCTTGCGTCCCGAGCACGGAGATTCGCTCTTACCTCCAGGGTTTCGATCTATTCCATTACCACTACGGATGTACTACTTCCTTGGTCCACCACCTACCAGAACCGTACCCGGCACGGAGAGCTGCGGGACCCCATCTCGTGGAAGGTTTGATTCGAGATGTTAGTGTTCTCTCGAGGTGGCGTGATTCGAGCACATATGGGTGATGATAATGAAGAGGATCCAGGAGAATGCGGAGGAAGATGAAGAGAATCTAGGAGAGGATGAGGAAGATCCGGCGAAGAAGAAGAAGGTCCCGGATAATGAGTATCGAGAGGAAGAGGAAGCCTTTGGGCCTACGGTGCCGTGTCATCTCGGCAGCCGATATATTTCCTAAAGACCGACACTTGGGAGTCTAGAGTTGTAGGACTCATGGACTCATATGTACATAGTTTTGACTAGTATGTTGAGCGAAGCGAGGATCATGTATGGACCGTTCCGTGGTTATCTATATTTCTCTCTAGTAGCCTTACGGGCGTAGATCTTTTGTATCGCTCCGTGGCTTAGTATATTGGGTGATGTTGATGTTAGATAGATAAAACATCACGTTATGTACTCAATTTTGATGTCTTTTGACGATGTCTGAGAAAAGTCCTCATTGAGGCAATTTTCATGATGTATATATATAATGATAATGATCTTTTATGTCTTTTATAGAATTCGAGTATGATGTGAATGAAATGTTTTATCTACAAGCACATTATGATAAGATTATGAGAAACATTAATGTGTGGAATGTATGTTAAATAATGTATTGATAATAACTTTACATTGAAAATGCGATATCTTGCCTAAGCGTGGACGACTTAGGCGTGTACCGACATGGAACATAAATATACCACCAGCACATGAAGAAATACCTCCATCACCCAGCGTGGGTGGAAGAACTATTTCTTAGACAAAACCGCCACGTTTAATGGGCTGGAACTCCGGTTGATGCGAGTTATGGATAAGAGCAATGGAGATGATATTTGATTTTCTCCGCATCTGACACATGAGCGTCTGTCTTGTGTTTCTTTCGAATGATAGGATCGTGAGACTTACGGTGGGAAGCTAAAGGAAAACAATGACCCCGAGCAGCTAGCAAATTTTACATGGGAAGACTTTAAGACAAAAGTTCTGATAGGTACATTCCCAAAGTTTCGGAAAAACAAATAAAATGAATTTTTCGACTTGAAGCGAGGAAAAATATACGTAACGAATCGACCGTGTTTTACGTGACATGTCACGATATGCTCCACAACAAGTGGACACGAGATGAGAAGATGTCGAAAAGTTTAGTTACAGGCGAGATATGAGATAAGGATGTCACTTGCGGTCATGGAGAATTGACTTACGGTGAAGCTCGATAGAGCATTGGATGTAAGCGACAATGCGGAGGACAAACATGCACCTACTCGACTCAAATTGCAGTGATGAGGAAAAAGAAAATGGGAAGGAAATCACAACAACAACAAATGGAATTACAACGGCCGGCCGACAAGAAGCATGGCGGAAATCTGATGGTCGAGGGCGACAAATAAACCCGACACGATTCGAAAACAACCGTGTACCCGGAGAAACCCCACTTGCCCAAAATGTCGAAATCACATCTTTGGCGTTTGTCACTTTGGCGATGATAATTGCTATAAATGTGGTCAAAAGGTCATTTTGCAAGAACACCGGGATCTGACGAGGAGGATGAGGCGACCAAATCGCGATTCGGGCCCAACCAATAAGAGGCGATTTGAGGCCGACCACCACGTCGGCAACAACAACGTGAAATCAACAACCTCGTCAGCGCAACTACCACAAGCTAGAGCTTTTATGCGCATCGAATCAAGTTCAAAGAATCGGAAACTGGCGGTATGGAAACTCCTCAACATACCTATTATAATTACTGTTTGATACTGGTGCTTCACGTTCTTTTATCATAGCGCGTGCGTAGATGCTTTAGAACTTAACTCGAGCGGACGAGATAAAGCTATGAGAATTTCATCACCGATGGGAGAATTACAACGATTACACATATATGCTTGAACAGAAAGTGAACATAGGATCATAAGGTTCTAGCGAACAACTATATGTCGTACCAATGTGGGACGTTGATATGATATTAGGAATGGGTGGTTGGTGAGAGTTATGCCACCATTTTGTGTAACGAAATGAGGATTTCCTTCAATTTCCGGAAGGGATACTACCGATTTTCACGGGATTAACATGGGAAATAGAATATTTGTTATATCAGCGATCAAGCAAGAAAAATGATGAACAAGGTAGGATGCCAAGCTTTCCTTGTTTATTTAAATGGAGAAAATTTGAAATCGAGAAGGCGGTGGAAGATATACCGGTTGTGCGGGAGTTTAAAGATGTATTTCTAAGGAATTGCGGGTTTACCGCCTAATAAGCGATTGAGTTTACAATTGATTTAGAGCACAGGTCGACACCGATGTCAAAGGCACCATATAGAATGGCTCCAAAGAGTTAGAAGAATTGAAGATTGACTACAGAGCTTCAGACCTAGGTTTCATCGGACTAGCGTGTCCCCATGGGAAGCACATGTCTTGTTAGTGAAGAAGAAAGATGGTACTTTGAGGATGTGCATAGATTATAGAGAGCTAAACAAATTAACTTGAAGAACAAATACCCTCTAGAGGATAGATGATTTATTTGATCATTTCGGGAGCAGAGTATTCTCGAAGATCGACTTAAAATCGGTACCATCAGCTGAGAATTGACGAAGATATACCCAAGCGGCTTTTCGAACAAGATATGGCCACTATGAATTCATAGTTATGCCATTTGGATTAACGAATGCACCGCCGTGTTCATGGATCTTATGAGCAGTATTCCATCCGTGCTTAGACAAATTTATCTTGGTATTTATAGATGATATCCTCATCTATTCAAAGGACGAAGAAGAACATGAAGAGCATCTAAGAATAATTTTGCAGACGTTAGAAGTGAACAACTCATGCGAATTTAGCAAGTGCAATTTTGGCTTAAGGAAGTGACATTTTAGGACATATTGTGTCGTCGGAAGGAATTAAAGTGGATCCCACTAAGGTGGAAGCTGTATAAAATGGAAATCACCAACAACTCCAAGCGAGATCGGAGCTTTCTAGGATTGGTGGTTACTATCGAAGATTCATTGAAGGTTTCTCCAAAATAGCAAGGCCAATGACACGGCTACTTGGAAAGGAATCAAATTTGTATGGACTCTTGAATGTGAAGCGAGTTTCCATAAACTCAAAGAAATACTAACTACATCGCCGGTGTTAGCAGTTCGAATCGGATAAGGAATATCTGATCTATCTGGATGCATCAAAAATGGACTAGGTTGTGTGTTGATGCGAAGGAAGGGTGATCGCTTATCGTCCCGACAACTTAGACCACATGAAATAAATTATCTACCGTGATTTGGAACTAGTTGCGGTTGTACATGCGCGAAGATCCGGAGACTCAATCTCATGGGTGAGGTGTGAAATCTTCACGGATCACAAAGTTTGAAATACTTTTTGAGCAAAGAGACTGAACATGAGGCAGAGAAGATGGCTCGAGTTGGTAAGGACTACATTGCGGTATTAATTACCACCGGGAAAGGCTAATGTAGTGGGCGATGCCTTAAGTCGTAAAACTCAATCCAGTTGGGATGTCTCCTACGAAGAGGAAAGATTCATTGATGAATTTGAGCGGATGAAAATAGAAGTAATTGATCCATCTAAAACAATAACAGTGCGATTGCAACACTGTCATGACACACGACACGAGAGGAAGGATAATTGATGCACAAAGGAAGGGCGAAATTAGAAAAGATGAGAATAAAAATAAGAATTTGAAAAGCGAAGGACTATCTAGAAGCGGCGAGATAACACTATTATGTTTGAAGGAAGAATGTGTGTTCATAAGATGAAGGGCTAAAAATGAAATTTTAATGACTCATAACACCCTTACACGCCACCCGCGGAAGCACAAAAATGTACCAAGATTTAAAGAGAAATTTTGGTGGGAAGGAATGAAAAGAGATGTCGCTTCGTTCGTTGAGCGTTGTCTATCATGTCGACAAGTGAAGGCTTTACATCGGCGACCTTATGGAAAGCTGCAACCTTTGGAAATACCTACATGGAAATGGGATGACATTCTGATGGATTTTGTGACGAACTTATCACGATCAAAGCGAGGGAACACATCGATATGGGTAATCATAGATAGACTCACAGTATGCTCATTTTATACCAATTTCGATTACTATGGGTGCGACAAGTTAGCTCAAATATCGTTTGTGAAATTGTACATACGCGGGTGCAAAATCAATCACATCGGATAGAGATTCAAAATTTACTTCTAGATTTTGGATCGACACAAAGGAGATGGGAACAAAATTGAACTTGATGCGACTTTTCACCCACAAGCAGATGGCGATCGAAAGAACAATTGAGACTCTTGAAGATATGTTAAGGGCAGTTGTGTTAGATCGAGGTGAAAAGGCGGGAGTATACTACCGCTCGTTGAATTTGCCTATAACAATAGCTATCGAGCAACAATCGGCATGGCACCATATGAAGAATTATATGGAAAAGGTGTAGATCACCACTTTCTTTGGGATGAAGTGGGTGAGAGAAAAGTCTTATGACTGATACTGAGTGAAGAAATGATTAAATTAGTCCATCGGATCAAGCAAAGGTTAAAGGAGGCCCAAGGCAGATAGAAATCGTATCTTGATAAGCGAAGAAGCTGAATTGCAATTTGGTGTTGGAGATAAAGTTTTTTGAAAATTTCTCCATCAAAGGGTGTTAGATTTGGAATAAGAGGCAAGCTACGACCAAGTTTTATAGGGCCCTATGAGATATTAGAAAGATAGGCCGATGGCTTACAAGTTAGCATTGCCACCAAGTTTTGGGAGCGTACACAATGTGTTCCACGTGTCATGGCGAGGAAATGCGTACATGACCCAAACCATGTGATCCATCGGTGATATCACCCTTGATCCGGATATGAGTTATGAAGAAAAGCTGAAAGCTATCTTAGACCGGTATACAAAAATTAAGAAACAAATCAATATCGTTGGTAAAAGTTTTATGGAGACACCATGGGCGAAGAAAGCGACATGGGAACTAGAGGATCAAATGAAGAAATATCCGAAATCTTCTAGAGGTATGTAAATTTGGGACGAAATTTCTTTAAGGAGGGTAGAATGTAATACCCAGGCCAATCTAAACTTAGTTTAGAATGAACCTAATTTTGAAATTAGGATTTTGCATCAATAATAATAATAATAAATTATAAAATTACATATATGTATAAAATTTTGTAAGTTGACAAGATTTTGGAATAGATCCCAAATGGATTTAAACTATTGCAATGTATATATACATATATATAATATGTGTAAAGTGAAAATAAGAAAAAATATATATATATATATATATATATATATATATATATGCAAAGTTATGTCAGAAAAGTGGGGTTAACCCAAATCTATACTACAAATATAATAATATATATATGCTATATATGTGTAATAATAGTATGTGTGTCGTATATATATATAATAATATGTGTGTGCTAATAGATAATAGTGTGTAAATCGTCGTACATACATATATATAGTATGTGTGTGCTAATGTGTGTCGGTGTGTGTGTGTCGTGTAAGTGTAGTGTGCGTGTGAGTGTTTCTTTTTTTTTAAAAAAGGTGAATGCAATATTCTGAATCACATTGCCTATTGTTTACCATCATTTTCATTTCGTCTGCATTTCCAATTCGTATGATACAGAGAAGAAAGAAAAAAAAAACTTTCGTTCCTTCAATCTTTCTTTCTCAATTTCTCGACTCGTTTTCGATCTTTCGTTAAACCCGAACCGATACTAAGGTTAGTATCGCCATTACCTACATTTCTATGGTTTAAAATTTATATTTGGTGCATGATTTGTATTTGTGTATTTATTTTGAAATCTATTAAAAATAGGAAATGATGTCGAATGCTTGAAGTCGAGAACTAATGTTGTTCGTATAATCCATATATGCTAGAATTATGAATATGGTTAAAAGTTATTAAGGTTAGGTTTTGCTCATTTTAAAGCCGAGCTATAGTCGATTTTTGATTTTATTGAATGAAGTGACTTCGTATATCTGATCTATACTAGCTACTAGCATATAGAATTAAATTGGAAATTTTTAAATGCGCATTAGGATATAAAACTTGTTTGGCTGAAAATCTAAAGCTCACGTTCGGATTATCCGATCTTTATTGGTCAAATGTTATCACATATCGTATTCTAGGATATATCTAGCATGACATATAAATTTATCATAATTTTACGGGTATGTTAGGTATTTTCCTAAAATGTCATGTATCTAAAGTTGGCCGTCCGAGGATACGATAAGCGTTATCTGAAATGTAATGTGACATATGAGTTAGACAATGTATAATAAGTAAGCGATTAAAGTTTGGAAAGAATTGATCGGCGTTTGTTTATCTAAGTGTGAGAAATCGAGAATAGTTTGTTATTAATTTTCGAGCATGTGTGTGTAGAGTTATGATTATCGCGCGGAGTTATGAGTTATGCTAGTTAAATATGGTTTTCTCGAATAGTTGAAATAAACATGAGATCTGAGAAATGAAACGAGGACTTAGAATTTTAATGTAGTTCGATGTTGATGAATGATGTTAATGAATAAGCTTGTTCCCAAGCTTAAGAATAAATAAAGTTTAAGGCGATAAGGAAATATAATAAATGGATGAAAATAGTAGCTCACTATGACCAAGTGGAACCAAATTGAGATATTTTATATCTCTTATTCAATAATGATGATGCAAAATCCTAAGATATTAAAAGTTGTCTAATCGTTGATGATAATCGGCGTTATCCGAAACAAATGAAGTACTAAACCTTTCTTTTACGTAAAGGTAAAATGCGAAGGTAATGAAGAAGAAGAGAAGGAGAAATGCGCCGTGTTGCTAAAAGTATATATCGGTGGGCTTTCTTTGAAACGATGAACTTAAATTTTCATCCATGATGCTTTCTTGAAATCAGTGATATGAAGTATTTGATGATATTATTGCCAAAATGTTTATGTTTATGTGTGAATCCTATACGTATCGGTTCGCCTTGACTATGAATGATAATCAATTCGGATCTATGCTAGCGAAGGTGCACTAGTACGGATTAACGTGTACACTATGGTATTTGTGTCTTGAAAGGTTTTCTCGGCCGATCACGGCGTCCGTGGGAGGTGGCCACCTTCTCGGCGCATATGTTCTGAATAGGGATCATCTTGACGAAAATGGTCGCCGAGGCGATTTATGAAAATGAAAAGTATTTAGTAAGCAGGCATTTCAATAAAACCACAGTGTATTCTTGTGATGGGCGATTCAATATATGTTATTCAAAGTTTTGGCATATGTCTCGAGTACCTAGTACTCGACCCATATCGTTTTGATGTGCGAGTTGAGCGGTGTTGCGATGGTGATGTGTTGAGCGAGTAATCTTTTGTGATGTAAATATCGTAACCTTGAGTGCATATCATCATATATGTATCTCACACGATTCATTGCAAACACTCGAATATCTTCCTTTGCTAGAATATGTAAACAATTACTCTTTTGTCGAGCATTCTCTTACGGCTCGAATATGTAGTTATAACGCCTTGATCGAGATCTATGTATATCGAGTATTATCTTTTGTTTCACATAGATGAACACCCAACCCTTTCTTCCCCGTTTCTTTTATCCCGTCTGAGTCGTGACTCAAGCTAAGCCGTCCTTAGGGATAGCGGTGTGACATTTATTGTGTTTAAATGAGTCGTCAAATTTTTGTCTTTAGTTCGTTCTCTTATGTATTACGTTTTAATTAGTTTATCTGAGTTGTTAGTCTGCTAATTCAGCAAAAATAGTTGGTTTAAATCCCACCTCGTGCATTTTGTGTATCACTTTTCATCTTTGATCAATGAAAGTTTTATTCTTTCGAATTTATTATTACTAGGAAACAATTTGTTAATGAGAGGAAAAAAGATAGATGTTAATTATAAGAAAAATTCTAGCAAATGTTATTATGTTAAAAGTAAGCTTTAAAATTCTAAAAATTAAAGATATACAAAAATATAATTATAAGTTAATTTAATAAACATTTTATGACTAAATTAAATCGATATTTACATAAAACCTTACTCTATAAAATTAAATCAAAATCACGTGCAAGCCTTAGCGGTACTATATGAATGGGAATAATGTTTATATTTAATTAGGTTCTATTTATTGTTAGATTGCCATATTTTATTGTATCATATATATTTGAAGTCTGAATTTGGTATATAGAAAACTAAAAGTGCAAAAATACTTGTAATATGTTTTTTATTAAAATCTAAAGAAGAATTAGGGCATAATATATACATAACTACTATCAAAATAAACATACACATTCTTTATTGTTTTCGTTTACATTCTATACAATATTTATTTTCATCAATATTTTAATTCCGTACATAACTCAATATGAAAGAACTTATTTCATTAAATTAATTGACATAGCTGTAAATGATATTAGTAAAAACAAAATCAACTTTTCATTAAAATAATTTAAGTATACAAATTTATTTTGCAAGGACAATAAAAAAAAAAAAAACTATACATTTAGAAAATGGAAAACAAATTACACTTCCACTTCTCACGAAACAGCCTCCAAAGAATTCCAAAACAGCCTCCAAAAATTGAGCGGCAAATTTCTTCATTTCTTTTCCAATCTCACGAAAAAATCGAGCCTTAATCTGATAGCAGTTATCTTTCTCATTCCATTTTCATCTCAAAGCAATACCACATGGCCACATTAAAGATTTCAATGACGAGCTAAATGACGGGACGGGAGGTTGCTGATATGCGGCCCGATGTAGGCGGTTCGCGCTGTGGAGAATAATACGACAATCGATGGTGGTGAAGGAATTAGCATTCCTGTCAATTCTCATATGTCAGTGTATACGGCAATTCTCATATGTCAGTGTATACAGCATTCTTGCTCCAGTTTGTGACTTGTCAGCATCTTTTAGGTTAATATTCCTAATTATGGTTGCAATTGTTTGCTGCTAGTCTTGTTCAAACAAGCCATATTTTAGTATATCGATTTCCACAGGTACGGGTGATTGGTCTGGCTTCATGGACAAAACTCAGGAAGTTCCGATGGATCAACAACCTGAGCTTCTCCAAAAGCTCTCTGAAGGCAATTTTACTTTGAGGATCATGTATGAGCAATTTCAGAATATACTGAAAATGGGCGCCATTGGTCAGGTCTGTTAGTTGACTAGCTACCACGATTGATTTATAATTGCTCGATCTGTTTTCATAGCTGTCAATGTTGTGGCTGCAGCACTGCTTTCTTTCCTTAGGTTCCTGTCATTTTTGCTCCATCTTTTACTGGAAATAAACGTAGTCTTTGAAGGATATAGATGTTTTGCAGCAGGGTCTTAGAAGGCTATATGCTGGCTTTTATCCTTCCGTTCTTGGATCAACTATTTCGTGGGGTTTTTATTTCTTCTTGTAAGCTTCATTGATAGAGTTATGTCCAGATCATTAGTTTTTCAATATGCTTAGTAATCTTGTTGGTTATTATGGTATTTTGTGCTTGGAGTCTCAATATACACGAGGAAAACATCAGAAGCAACATAAGTACATTCTCTATCAAGCCAATAATGCTGACTGTTTGCTATGAGTTTCACTTTCCATGTCTATGCATACAGGCTCATATGTGCCTATGGAAAAATATGGACTCCCTACTCCAGAGAAAGGTGATAATCATTTTTCATGTTGCCACTATCTTGTTAGCAATTCTCTTCACAAATGGTCAATTTGTAAGGTGCATAAGTTGTTCTAGTTAGAGTTTACCGTAAGCTAAGTTCTAGTCTCAGCCACATGCAATACTTGAGAGTTTGCATATGATCAAACATGAATTGTAGTCATCCTAATCAAAGAACTTGCAGATGACTACTCAGATAGACTAACTCTTATCTTTTTTGTATTATTTCGTCTTTCTTTTTGCTCTAGGGATGAGAAAGGCGCACAAATGGATGCTACTCATTGGGTTATTATCAGCTGTGACCTTACTTTCTGTTTGCACTTTGGCCATAATCCTCCTCGGTAGAAAAAGAAGACGGTCAAGGGATGAGAAGGATCCAAAATCCTCCTTCAAAGTTCAACCTCTAGAGCTCATTCCTTGCAGAGACAGTACACACAAAAAGAAATAACAGAAGGTCTGATTAGTTGTAGAAATTACAGTTTTCTCAAATGCTCTCTTACTGAATGGTAACTAGTAACTGCAGAAATTATTAAAGGTATTCACATTACATAAGTACTCGGAGAAAGAAAAATTAAATTGATCTGTTTGGATCTCTGACATATATCACAGCTTTTGAATCGGAGAAACCAAGTTTCTACAGCATTCTGTATTTATAGTATTAAGTTTCATAATGTTTTATCTTACTTCATTCTTATGTAATGACTGCGTGTAATATTCATGTTGGACAGAAGCAGAATTAATGTTCAATACAATACTCTATTGGGGGAATATCTTAAAAATGCGTTTCTTTTGATTGTTTCTTTTTCTATTTAATAATTATTTTGTTGTTTGTCATATATGTTACTCCTATTGCTTTGAATAAGGTCACTCCTTGGAACCATAGTATAGTATAAAGTTGTAGCAACACAGTAGCAGCTAAGTTGATCTGTTTTGGTTCAAAATGCAGAATGGGGCTCTAAACGGAGGCGAAGCAATCTTTGTGAAAAAACATCCAAGCCTTAGAGTTTGTGTAGTGCACGGGAACACTTTGACAGCAGCTGTGATTCTTCGAGAGCTCCCTCAGGATGTGTTCTTAACTGGAGCCACTTCAAAATTAGGAAGAGCTATTGCTCTTTACCTATGGAGAAAAGGAGTTCGAGTTCTAGTAAGTAGACATACATCTCTAGGTTTTAATCGTAGCGTGCAAATTAATTTGAATTATTTTAGCAATTGCTTTTGCTTTTAACATCGATTCAACTCAAATGCAATGAAATTATTCTTAACAAATCTTCTTATTGGTAAAATTTGATTTTGGACTTTTAGCTTGAGATCGAATTGGTTAAAAAATCATTTAAAATTTTAGTGAATTGATTTATGTTCCAATTTCTTAGATCTATCTTGGCATTCCTATTAATTTTATTAAATACATAGCAAGTCAGCATATTATGTTAATCATTGAGCATATTAAGAGATCAAACCAAATGTGAACTTGAGTATTTTCTTCATGGAGATATATATTGATGTGTAATCATTCTTAGGCGATTGAGTTTCCCCAATGTCGTGGCATTGCATTGCCATTTGTGCTTCATGGATAGTGTGTGCTTGTTATATCTAATTCGTATAATGCCACTGTTGTAAGCTCTTTCCAGAACCAATGTTTGGGCTCTGATTGAATTCAATTGTGCAGTACAAGTTTACTTGGTGGATTTTAGTTCGTTTGATATAGTTACTCTATGAGATATTGGTGTGAAATTGTGTGCTTGTATGTACTATCATAATAATTTAGATTATCAGTGGATTATTTTATTAGACTTGTGGTTATGTATTTCTTTTTTAGCAATTTTGTTAGAACTTAATATTTATCCAACCATAGCAATGTTGTAATCTGTATTTTGAACAGTATTCTATTTCTTATCATAACAGGAATGAAGTTGTTGTAAAGATGGAGTTAACAAAGTAATCCTAGATGGGATTGCTTGTAATCAAAACTCAAAGAAAATCAAAAGTCTAGATTAATTGCGTAATTATCCGGACAATTTAGGTTTTTATAATTGTATTTTCATATTGTGTACTTCGATTGTATTAAAAATTCTTAAGTAATTTTTTTATATGATAGTCTTGTTATATTTTAATGTGTTGAAAATATTATATTAAATATAAAAAATTATTCTCCATACAATATATATGTTTTACCCACATTTAATTATTTTATTCATAAATAATAATAATTTTTCAATAACTAATTTTTTGTTAAAATTATTAGCTACACATAAATAATAGCATTTACCCACACATACAAATTATTTATTCTCCACACAATATATATGTTTTACCCACATTTAATTATTTTTATTCATAAATAATAATAATTTTTCAATAACTAATTTTTTAAAAAATTATAAGCTACAAATAAATCATAGTATTTACCCACACATGCAAATTGTCTCGTACAATACATGTCATCATCCACGTCATTTCCACCTCATTCTTACATTTTAGCAAAAATATATTCAACCACACATCGACATATCTTTGATAACATATATATGTGTAGTTAAAGATTGAGGATTTATCCACATACATATATATGTAGAAAACTCATTCTTTACATGGAATTAGTGACAATTGTTGACATTTACATTATGTGTAGATAAAATCTATATTCACACATAAACCTATTATTCACTACACATGGATGTGTGGCTAAAACCATAATTTCTTGTAGTGTTAAGTGTTGTTGGTTGGATAGAGTTTTAGGTACAACTTTGAAAAGTGCTAATCGACATAAAATATTTGTGATGGTTTTCATTTTCTCTTCTCGATATTTTTAATTATCGGGATTGAAATTACATCTCTAAAATTGGACAATAAATCTCAACTTAAATTGTTAATGAGTTAGGAGTGACGTATTAAGTATTACTATTCAATGATGATTCAAAGTTGTGATCCCGAGTCTCATTAATAATTAGTCTTAGGGATGCAAAATTTTATTGTAATTAATTAACTACTTTAGTATTTAAAAATTGGGGTATTTACAAGTTATATATTATCTTGCTTCCAATCATGTGTGGAATTGGTCTAACCATCAAGCACAATTAAGTTATGTGAATGCTATAAAATAAAATATTGAATTATGTCTACCAATTAAAGAGGAACACAAGTAATAGCCCAAGAAAGAAACCAATGAATTTTTATCACGGTTATAGTAAAAGTTACCATCAAATTCTTAAAATTTTCAATTGCACATGTATTGCAATGATAAAAATTTCAAAGTTCTGACGTCTGAGAGAGATCTTCAATTCTTCATCATTTGAAGAAACAATAATTTGGTAGAAGGCATAAGATTAAACTGCATTAATAGAGTTTGGTATCAGTCACTTTTTGAAGTATGGTGATGGTTATGAAATTCACACATTGTACATTTAAAACATTTGCACACCTGCACAAGTAAGTTTTGTGGTGGAATTAGAAGTTTTATATACATGTCTCTATGAGTTTTATTAAATAATGGGACCCAATAATCATATATACTAATTCATATTTTTATTTAATTAGTTTATCATGTATGTTAGCTCCTGTATTTTCTAATGTACTGTATTTATAAAATAACTCAACCAAAACCAAATGATGAAAGTAAATAAATAGATGTAATAATTGGTATGATGAGAACAATAAAAAAGTAATTGATCATTATGATTAATGTATCTTTTATCATATTTCACTATAAAAATTCTACATACTCAACTTCTTGGAAAAGTTAACATATAATATGGTATAATTGTAATACCTTAGCATTTTTGTGTAAAAAAAATGAAAAAGAAAAGAACAAAGGAGAGAGAAGAAATTAGTTATTGTCCCCTTGATACATATGGTGCATTTATTTTTATTATATTTCGAGTCAAGTTTTTTATTAGAAAAATTCTACATACCGATCAACTTGTTGAAGAAAATAACATACAACATGATGTAATTGTAAAACTTCTGTATCATTTTTGTAAAACAAAAAATAAAAAGAGTTTTCATCGTCTAAAATCCTAAAATTGTATTTTACTATTTATCAGTCGAAATTACATTTGTGATATATGGAGTTGTATGTATAGAAATTCTTAAGCAAAATATATTCTAGTCGCATAAGAATCATTAATAAATAAGTCATTAAAGAAATACATGGATGTAGTAATTGGACTCCTTTAAAATCGGCCCAAACATTATATAAGGCCCAAATCTTAAAAAGAAAAATTGATCCGTCACTTTAATTGAAGGCCCATTTTTTTTATATCATTATTATTTAATTTTTAAATACTAAAGCCCGACATTTCTCTTTCAGTAAAATACATTTAGTCTTATGGAATTAAATTCCTAAGTTTATAATTGACTTCACATATCACATAATGCTATTTAATTTTATATGCAAGCACATAAATTAAATTAAATAACTTTTATTACAAACATTATTAATTTTATATCGAGTACCTAATATAATTCTAAAAAAATTCACAATAAATTATATTGACAAAACCATGGGGTATTACACTTTCAATCCCATGACAAAAGTTATTATTTGACTTAATTTATAATGACATTAACATGAAGGTACAATATAATATTATTTGAAAATTAAAAATAAAGAAAAGAAAAGGTTTGTTAAGCGATTATTGTGATGGAGCTACATGGATAAGAATTCTCAAGTATTTTTTAGGCATGTCTACATAAGAATATAAGCTCTTTCGTCAATGAGATCACTTTCAGGGCCACAACGATTCATTGCTTGACTTTCTCAACGATAAATATACACAACCTAGATCAAGAACCTTAAAATAATCACAACAACCAAGTTTCACAGGGATCAATGGTGGGTGGATAACAAAATCCATCAAGAATTGTGTCCAAGCAACAGAGGTGTTAAATTTTGGTAGCGGTGTCGCTATATTTATTTATTAATGGAGCTATTATCGAATCCATCAACTCAATGTCGCGATTTTCTTGGGATTCACCCACAATTGCACCACTAATAGCCGGAAAATTAGGATATGAATCATGATATTAAATTTGAAAATCATTATGAAGTGTTTATAATACTCCTTTTAGATGTGTTTCTTAAATGTTGGGTTCTGTGAGTTCTTACAACTATTCGGAAAAACTAGATGGTTTGGTGCGTTTCAATTCAATTCAATTATCTCAATTGAAACCTACGAGATATCAATTAATATATAAACTCTCTCACACACACATATATATATATATATATATATATATATATATATATATATGTGTGTGTGTGTGTGTGTGTGTGTGGATGTTTGCGCATGCTTGCTTTGAATGAGGAAGATCGACATTTGTATGAAGATCACTTACATGCTCATTACATGTCGTAAACAAATCAACATAGCTTGTAGAAAATCTTTCAATTTGCTTAATTTAATTATCTATTTGTGCGTGATGCTTAGAAACAACAACCTACTTAATTATGACTATGTTAAAAAGTATCATTGATTTCATGCGATAGTTTAAATCTTAAATTGAGCGGTACTTATTTTGAGAAGTTTTTTACATAGTCCAAATATTAGTTTAATTTAAGGGTAAATATCACTTCAAACCCCAAGCTATACAAATTTTATCAAAAATATCATGAACTTTAAGAAATATCACTTTAAACCCCCCCTCACTATATCTATTTTATCAAAATATCATAAACTTTAAGAAATTTCACTCGTAAACCCTAAACAATTAACTTTGTATCCAAAATATCACGCCTACATTTTCACCTTTGAAATACCGATGTGGCTCATCGGACGAGAAGAAGATATCCACGTCAATTTTGGGAGATGGAAAATGGACTCGGGATATTTTGATACAAAGTTAATAGTTTGGTGTTTAGAGTGATATTTTAAAGTTGAGAATATTTTGATAAAATGAGTATAGTTGGGTTTAACGTGATATTTTTAAGTTATGATATTTTAATAAAATAGATATATTTGGGGTTTAAAGTTATATTACCCTTAATTTAATAATCTATTCAGTGGTAATGCTCTAATAAAACCGACTTAATTATGCGCATGTTATAAAATATTATTCATCAAGTAAAATATTAATTATTCATTTTGGGTGAATATAACTTGAAATCTCAAATTATTTTGACACTAGCAAAAATATTTTGAAAATCACGAACTACGATTTCGTATCAATTGTGCCCCATCCATTCTTCGGTTCTGAAAAGTTGGCGTGACATGTCGGATTACAAATGTATATTTAATATTCGATTTCGTTGTTTGTGATATGTAAGTTTAAAATAATTGTTAAATAACCATGGCTATCCGGCAAGCTACGCCAACTTTTCGATATCGACAAATTAGGGTTATCCGGCAAGCTAGGCCAGCTTTCCGAAATCAAAAAATAAATGAGAGCACAATTGATATAAAATCAAAAAATTAGGATATAATGGAAAACATCATAATAGTTTAAAGTTTAAAGTGACATTTGCCTTTTATTTTTCATAGTAGTTTAGTTTCAATATCCTAAAATATTGAATGTCAGTTACCGTCATTAAATTTTATAATACTAGTTTATGTATTTATGAAAAATGAAATTCGTTTTAGTCATTTTGTATAAAGCGGATGATACGATCCTCATTGGTATGAAGGATCTAACGACACGCGAAGAAGATTTTGATCGAACCGATGGACAATCCCAAAACCTCTGAATCTAACCCAAGAAGTGATATAGGTCGGTATGTCGCCTATACTGACGTGATGTTGACGTTGACAACTCGGGACGATGAATGACACACAAGCGAGGGATGACTGTCTCGTTGATACGTCGATAAATGAATTACTTGACAAATCTCAAGAAATTGAAGAGCTAATGAAGAGAGAATAAAACTCATATATTCGTAAATCAAAAGTGAATATTTTCGTATGCTTACTGACCTTTATATAGGTGAAAATGAAGTCTAAACCTTATCAAAGAAGGAGTCCTAATTAAACTAGAAACTAACTTATAGAAGAGACCTAATTAAACTAGGAAACTATTTAATCTAATAACTAAATGAGCTGCAAAAATAATTATAAAAACTTGAACCTCGAGACTCCATCATTCCTCCTCTTGGAAGGATTTGTCCTCAAATCCAGTCGTCACATATATCAAGCGGACTCAAATTCTTCTTGTATATTAGTTCATCCAATGGCTTCTCCTTATTCACCACCCACTTGAATCACTAGCCTTGCAATACAAGACTTTTGGATTACTCCATTCTCCTTACTTCCATCACTTTGCCCAACCGACTTCACCAACTTCGACTTTTGCATGACACTTGATCCTCATAAACTTGTTTTAGAGTAAGAGGAACAAGTGACACTTTCTTTGATTGAGCTCGAGGGGTATTTGTTCGTAAAGCCATCATGCTTCACTCTTCTATCAAGCGCCACGGTCGTCCCAATAGAATATGGCTCGCTCGCATCAGAATCACATCACAAAGAACTTCATCCTCATACTTTCCAATGCGAAGCGGAATCTTCACTTGCTTCGTCACATTGACAATGCCACTATCATTTAGCCACCGCAACCGATATGGCTTGGGATGCTTCACTAATGGTAGCCCTAACTTCTCAACGATGGTCATGCTAGCAGCGTTGGTACAACTCCCACCATCGATGATCACGCTCCATACCTTATCTTTGACATGACACCTCGTATGAAAGATGTTCTCTCGGTGCTCTGTATCGCTCACTAGATTACGTACACTCAAAGCTCTCCTAGAAACAAAATGAGTGCATCCGGTGCTTCAATCTCTCAACATCGGAATCCTCAAGTGGCGTCCACTGGATTAGTAGCCTCTCTTCGTCATCGGTCACCACCTCTCCATCATCCCGAATGATCATCACCTCTTATTCGGACACTCTCAGCAATATGTCCAATTCCATGACAAGTAAAACACTTCAAATCACGGTTAGGGTACCGTCGGGGTTGGCTTGAGTTGTAATACCCGATTTATTAAAGCGATTACGATAATAAAAATCGTAAATTAGGGTTTCGTCTCGATAATCGAATTAATAAATTATCGAATAATGATTTCGATTATTTCGAATAATAAATTCCTATGTATTATTCACAAATGAATGTGAATTGAGAAATACGATTATGTAACGTATTTCAACGATATTATTCAACGTCGATTGCGTATCGATAATTGAAATTTCGTAATCTCTTCTAAGTGTTTAAGCTTAGAATTAAATTCCATTATTATTGGAATAATTTAATAAAGTGATTACAGCTTTATTACGACCATTTTGAGATGAGTCGATATTTAACGTTTGAGGCGTTTCAAGCGGAGCGTTTAGAGATGACTTGAGAATCAAGTCTAACGATCAAGGAATTATGATATTTAAATTCCTATGATTATTTTATATAATTAGAATATTATTTAGCATTGAAATAATGCTAGAAAATTTTGGAATTATATTTTGATTATTTAAGATTCTCGAAAACCTAAATCGAGAATTAGGGTTTTCTACCTATGGATTGATTCCAATAATTTTCCTATGATATAATTTATCATCTAGGATATATATTATGCTATATATCTACTTATAGCATGAAAATGAATTTTGGGCATTAATTTATTGTAAATGCCGAGAACTTCCTATTGTTTTTAACATAGGATTATTTAATTTTGATCATCCAATTTGTGTTATTTCTTAAGTGTAGTATTAATACACACTTACCAAGTAAAATGTGTAGATGAAAATACACTAGCATTTTATTCTTAATTGCGAAATTGTTGGCTATTTTATACAAAATTAAGTCTTGATTTATATACACTTGAGCACAATATTTGGGATAGAGTGTATATATATTACATGCAAGACGAACATGAAAAATCTGAAAATTTCTCCTTCCTTCTACATGTTGTCGACGGCAATGTGGCAAATTAGTCAAATATATTTTGTTTCATTCAAAAATAAACTTTATGCATGTAGTTAATACATGTAAGAGATATTTTACACCATGACATATGCAAATTTGACTCTCCAAAATTCATTTGTCTTGCTTTTATTTGTTACAACCGAGAGAGAGAGAGAGAGATGTGTTTTGTGTAATTCAAAACCTTTATTAAAGTATGCAAGATAGTTAATGTTTGTAAGAGATTTTTCTTCATCCATGACATCACTTTGACTAAAATTTTTCATTTGTGTCTTGTGTGAGAGAGAGAGCCGAGAGATACATGAACATGTGAAATTCATTTCCTTGTATTTGCCTAAGTATTTATTTATTCTCTTGAACACACTTAACACATCACACTTACATATTCTTACTTCCTTTCCTCTCCCGCCGAGAGCACATCCTTAAGAAAACAAAATATTTCTTCTTTCATTCTCTCAATAATTTGAGTTTGAATTATCCTACAACCGATCGACTCGATAACGAGGTTAGATATCGAACAAGCTTCGATAATACCCAAATTTTCAATAATTCTACGGTTTAAATAATTATTTTCAGCATGTATTAATTGTGTAATAAATCATGCTAGCATGTTTTAAGCTTAGAAATTATGTTACATATGTTAATATGTGCATAGATGTTTATTTCTTAAGCTAAGCAAATTTATTTAAATTATTTTGATGATGCTCGAAAATTTCTAAGTATGATTTAAGGTTGGATTGTTGATCTATCTTTGTTGTAGGAGTGCATATTATTAATTTGAGAATTTTGGAATTCATTGGTTTGATTTTTGAATTTTAGCCGAGAATGAACATAGGGTGGAACCTTGGTGTATAATTTTTATATGCTTGATATAATAGCATATTGTTGATCTAGGGTATTAATTAGGTGATGTAGGAATTTATTAGAATTTTTGGACTTATGTGGCTAATTTATTCCAAAATAGCGAGAACTAGGTCCTTGGATTTAATGGTTTGTATTGTGTTATTATTTGATATTATGATGTATTAGTGCTATATGATAGCATATAAGCATAGTGTAATTTTATAGGATTTTATAAAAATTGTTTGGTTTGAAAAGCCCTAAAGGGCCGTGAGCTATACCTCGATCATACTATGGTGTATAGTTTGATTTTATTAAACTTTAGGTTATAATTATGTTATATATTAATATTTGAGGCTTGTGTATAATTATTAAAATTTTGGATTAATTTTCACAAAAACCGTGGCCTATATAGTGTTATAGGTGAGTTCCAAATTTTCTATATTGATATTAATACATATTAACGATCATAGTGTAGAATAATACACTATATGAATTTAGAGGAATTTTTGGATCAAGTTTGAAAATTTTACACAATAGCCGTGAGCTATGTGATGAAAATAAGGAATTTTAATTCTTTTTTTTAATCAAGAATAATAATTTATTATATGTCTAAAAATTATATTAGACATAATTGAATTTTTGAGAATTATTAAACATAGAATATTATGTTTACGATGAAACGTTATATTAAATAACGTTAAAAGCATAAATAATGCTTAAAGTATTAAAGATTAATATTGAAAGAAAATATTAATCAAGTTTATCGATTTGCGTGAAAAATCGAGTATTGAAAGAAATCGATTGAAAATCGATTTATATTGATTATACATTAAAATGTATTTTATTTAAGATTTATAAAGAAAAGTCAAAATGGTTGACTTCGAAATTGACGTACCAAATACGTTCGTTAAATACGCTAATACGTGAAAAGCGTACTTTGATTGAATATCTCAATTGTGAGAAAAGATTTCATAATTGAAATCATTTTATTGAATAACGTTATTATCGTTAATTATTTAACCTAAAAGGTTAAAATGAGGCAGTAGAGCATATTACGTCTCTCTCGGCACGAATTATTTTATTGAAATACGCGTTGAAACGACGTATAAAGTTTATTAAAACTTCGAATTATTATTATTTATCAAAGTTGAATGAACTTTGAAAATCTCGAAAAACGTGCCAACGTGCTAAGCGTAAATTTTTGCGTAAAGGTGGGACGTGAAGACTCACACGCAACAAGAGGAGAACACGCGTATCGAAATTCGAAGTTCAAAAGTAAAGGTGGGCTTTACTATACTCAAACTGGTAGAATTTACCAAATGATTTATTTATGATGCTTTATTGCAAGCAAATATTTATGAACTGATTTATTTAATTACCTGCCCAAAATGTTTATGTTTTATGTATGTATCCAATTCATGATTGTTGATGCATAATGTTGGGTAGCTCCCACTTTATGACATGCTTGAATTCGTATTCTTGGAAGTACCCCAAGGATGATGGAGAATTCGTATCTGTCTTGAGATGGCACGGATTTTGTGCTTGATTATTTGTATTGTGTGTTGAAAGGGTGCTCGGCCGGTCACGGCGTCTGTGAGAGGAGGCCTCCTCTCCAGCGCAGGAATTGTTGTGGAATGAATTATTGTGGTGGATATGGATCATACATACATGGAAAATGTCTGGCCAGACGAATCTTTATGGAAAATGAAAGAAAATATTTAGTAAGCACGAGTATTTCAAATTAAAACCTCGTGTGTTACTGTGATGGGGCAGAGTAATTCAAATGTGATAAATTATTTTGGCATGAGCCATCGAGTGCAATCTTGTACTACACCGCATGTTTGTTTTAAATGTGCGGGTTGAGCGAGATGATGGATGGAGATGTGTCGGAGCGGTGGAACCCCTGTGAATGCAATATATTAGAAACTTGAATACACATCGTCATATGTGTATTCACACGTTTTCATTGCAATTGAATTTATTTATCTTATGATGTTGATTAGTTAAATATTTCGAACATATGAGTTCTTGTATATATATATTGATTAAAGCACCCTTGATTATTATTCCAGTATTAGCCGCTAAATCGTACTTAGGATTTAAATTTGTTACAAAAGTGGTATCGAGCGATTCGCTCTTTGAATCCAAAACCTCATTTCAAAATTTAGTATAGATTGAGTCACTAGACTTCTAGAGATCGGCCGACACCGCTCGACACTCCATCACATCAAGCTCAATGGGAAAAGGTAAATTATTTTCTCATCTTTGAAAAGAAAATTTGAGATTTATGAATTTGATTTGTTGTCGATAGAACATTATCGACAAATGATTTGTTGTCGATAGAACATTATCGACAAATGATTTTGTGTCGATAGAACATTATCGACAAATGATTTATGAATTTGATTTGGTGTCGATAGAACATTATCGACAAATGAAATGAGAAAGGTTGTAAATAACCATGATTGATTGATTGAAAAATTTACAAGAAATGCGTATGTTTAAAGCGAACTATGTTCGTCATATTTGAAATTTTATTCTTGATTCTCAATATTGTTTTGATTAATGACTATTGTCATCCCAAATGAAGTTATGAGAATTGATAATGAAAGTTGTTGGCTCGCCACCAACGTATGATAATGTCATACGAGAATGTATGGACAAAATTTTTTGGGATAAAATGTTTGAATTCATGTAATTGATAGAAATTTATTATTACGAATATTTGAAAAATTTTATTTCAAATCGAGGATGTTTACGATGATGGGTATGTTATCCCGAGGGCGTGGATTTTAAGACGCATGATCCCAATTGCGAAGAACATAGGAAGATGGATTATTAGAATTTATTCCATCACGAGAATCTCGAATTGATAGGCGAGAAGAAAATTTTAAGCTCGTAATTGGAAAGGATGTCAAGACGATGAATGTCACTCTGCGATAAGTGACACGAGAATGATCTTTTATTTGGAAGTTCAAGCATGACGGAACTCCACATCATCTATGACTCTTCGTTGAAAGCAGTAAAAATGTGATTAAAGAATTGTTAGAGTCGGTTAAAGGCGAACTCGCTATCATGCTCGATCGACCTTGAACTTGACTTGACTTGCACCAGCATGTTTTTTTTTTTTTTTGACTTCGGTCGGTTCGGTCAGGCGACCTCGAAGTCTAGTCAACCTTGGCGAGTGCGACCTCGGCGGCGAGCCCGGTGGGTATGAGCTCGGCTTCGACCTCGGCAATGGCGGTGTGACATCCACCTCGCCAATTTATCTTGACCTCGGTCAAATCACCTCCACCTCGGAAAACAACGGCGTCGACCCATCGCCTCGACATTGACATATGCGCCCTCGACTACGGCGTCGATACCTTCGACTTCGCTCAAGTCGGCCTTAATGACTTCATCTCTATGTCAAAAGTCTCGGCAATGACCTCGGCATTGGTAAATGACCGGCAACAACCGACATCGGTATTACTTACGACCTCGGTATCCCGAGCTCGGCATCAACAAAACTGTTTGCGCAATGTTTTGTTTTAGCCCGTTTTCCCGTTAGAGCTCCGATTCTGACGGTTTTCTCCTACGTACTCCTATCACAGAGTAATATACTTCTTATGAAGAACCAAATCCTGATTCCTTCACCAGAATTGACGAGAGTCAGTTGAAGTTAGTTTTAGTTTTATAGAATGGGAACTTTATAGTGCGATTAGAATCTTAGAATGATACTAAGTAGTATTCCGTAGTACAAGAGGTGCTATGTCATATAGAGGAACCTTTGATGACGACCTATAATGTGTTATATAAAGTTTAAATTCTTTTCATTACCAAATTTACATCATTGAGTTTAACTCATGACTAGTTAATTGAGAAATCATTTGAGTTCTCACTTTTTCAAGAAAATTTTCAACCCGAGAATTTATAATGTGTCCTTTTGAAACCAAACCCTCATGTGACTGAGAGAATATTTGTGATGGGTCTGGCCAGCCCATATGACCAAAGAAATCTCAGTAGTCATCATTCGGTCTTGGACCTAGATCCTAAATTATTGATTCGAGGAATAAATGGATTCAAATAGTAAGGTATGTTATTTTGAATCATGAACCCATATCTTTCGAAAGTTGACATGATGTAATTTCTTCAATCACGAGACCAATGAGTAAGATAAAGATTGACTTATCTTATCGCCTAAGTTTTGAATTAGTAAAGTGACAAACATCAGTGCACGATGTAGATTGACCTATTTGATAACCTAAAGGTTGCGGATCGATGGGTGATGGACATCAAGAAGATATGATATAAATAAGATCTCGATGAGGCGAGATATTTCTCTATGATGCACATGGATGCAATGACCTGATGGGCTTACCGATTTTGATAACGGTGAAGTTATATCTTCATGTGACTCTTATGATAATGAAATGTTATGAATGAGCTACCCTTTAGCATGGAATGCAAGAGTTGAAGTAAAGGGAAGTGCATGATATCCTTGGGATATAATTTCCCCTTATTATGACATAACGAGAGATATTACAACTTATCTTTAAGATAGTTGATTGTCCTTAGTAGGTTGGACATGTATAAAGAATGGAGATGCACGATATTCTTTTCAAAGGATATATATGTAAAGCGATAGCATCTCGGATAACAAATCTCTCGCTTTATACCTCAATCGATGAGATTATGCTTGAGCGTGAATCGATTCCAAGTAATTGAGACTTGGTTAAACCGATGATAATAAGATTGAGGAAACATAATCTTTGAGATGTGGGAACAACTAGGATAGCCCTAGCATGTAAATCAAGTATGGAGAAAATATCTCCAAAATGAAGACATGGTGATGAGATGCTTGGAATCTAAGTTATGGTGTACAAATGTACTACCTTACCAAGCTATATGACATTAATGACGGTTCTAGTCACGAGTAAGAATCAAGTATAATGAAAGTAATATTACTTTCTGACACCATGCTCAAGAAAAGGGACAAAAGTCCAAAATAACCGAAGAAATTATGAGCTATACAATTATGAGATAGCCACAATATGAGATAAGTTTCAGTGATATTATGACTTCGATAAGTAAAGTAATTCCTTTGAAGTAAAGAAGCGAGTAAGCAGATTCATTATTTGAAATGGATCTTAGTGCTCTAAATCAGATTGACACATAACTCTTGTCTTGCATGTCTTAGAAATTAACAAGCAAGATAGCTTCTTTAGACTTTTGCAAAGGAAATGTTTTCAAGAGAAAAATGAAAAGATTCACATGGAAGAATCTTAAGATGAATCTAATTGTAAATCTTACCCTCATACTTTTGTGACGATCAATAAAGTGGAATATTAAGTATCTCGACATGGGAAGGAAGCATTCATCGAATGTCGAGAAAATGGTAAAGATATTTGGCGTCAATGCAAAAGTATAATATGTCCCTAGCGGATAAAGGATTTTATCCTATGCAAAATTGCATGATGAATCACTAAATATTAAGAAGAAATGACGATATCCGAAGGGATATTACAAACGATGGCACTAAATGCCGATCAAGGATTTTCTCCGAAAAGAGTTTAAGTAAGGATATATGAGAAATATATTTCTAAGAACGATAAAGTGAAAGGGAATTGAATCATTCATCTTGGATCGAAATGAATGATAGTGTCATGTACATCATGATCTCTACGATGAGATTAAGTTATCGAGATATTAATATCAAGGATAGGTCGATATAAACCTAACCACGTAATGCTTTGATAAAAGCATAATAGTCTTGACATCGGAAGGGTAGGGTGAATGAAGTAACAAAAGGCTATAGCAAGGAAACATAATGTCCCAAGGAAAGGACAATGATATATGAAAAGATGTTTACTTGAATAAACGGAACACCGTTGACGAGCCTATACTTCGCAGACCAAAACAGACGAGCAATCGTGAAAGCTCGATAGATATGAGAAAATTTCTCATAATACTTATAATTTTTCTGTTCAATATAGGTGTTTCGTTTTCTAACATCGCACAAGTATGCGAGAAATGATAGAACCTAATTCGTGGTAAACGAATCGAGAAATGAAAATCTCTTCGCCTATACGAGAATTATGGCCATCGCAGTGTTGCTCGAGTTTAGAATTGGACCTAGGATCGCCTAAGATTCTAACAAATGAGTTAGATCATAATATCTATGTGGAACGTAGATATAATTCAAGAAATGTAAGTTTGAAAATGGATGTCACCACGTGATTAGAAGCACGGGCATAGCTCTCCATTTGAAATTCTATGCAATGGGATTTTGGATCCTCAATTGCTTTAATTTAAGGATGACTCACCTAGAACTATCTTTACAGATGGTAAGAGAAGGGAGTCTGATGAGTAAAAAGGTTAACCCCAAGGCCTACAAGTCAAGAACTCACACGGGCGTATTAGCTTTTTTATTATAAGCTGGGCATGGGTTAGGACAGTTTTTGGAGGAATTTCTACATCCTGGATGAATGCTCGTAACTATGGAGAGATGGATGAGGATGACATCCAATAACTTATCCATCGTTTGCCAACAGAATGGCAGGATCTTGCAAAAGAAGTATCAAGATAATATCTTCTCCAAGTAGAAAATTCCAAGACTTGGCGACTTATCGAGATTTGTCAGCGTGCTCAAGTATACATATAATGCGTAGGAACGGCACCACGGTGCTTGTCTCGGTCCACGGCAAGTTACACAAATAGGCATAAAGGAACAGTAGTACCTTGATGTTCCAAATGCCGCCCCACGTCCTGTGCCGTCTATTATACCAGAAAGAGATGAGAATGGCAAAAGGACAGGATCTTATCGCCCTCGAAAATTAGGGGAATTTTCGCTATCAACTCAACCTTACTTTCTGATAAAAGTAACACACACTTCTGGAATCAAAGAAGTAACAGGGAGCAATGTGACCCCTGGCTCTTTGAAAGAGAAAGATCGTCGGACATATGAGGTAAAAACGTACCTGGAAATATGCAAGTTCTAAGCGAAAGGTACGATTCCGATGAAGGCCACTCAGGGACATAGAGTCCTATGATAATATGAGACTCATATGTAAATGGTGGCTTATGTGTAAATGGTATCTGATGTACGAAAGCAAAATTGTTCCGAATAAGATATGGTTACTATGAGATTATAGTCGTGCCATTCGGACAAGCTAGTACACCAGCCCTATTCATGAACCTCAAAAATCGAGTGTTCTATATGTACTTAGACAATTTTGTCTAAATCTTTATGAACGATGTTCTTATCCATATGAAGGACGAGAAAGAACCTAAAGAACATCGAAGGGCGTACATGGACTTTTAGAGTCGAGCAAAATTTTGCCAAGTTTAATATATGAATTTCGGCTTAAAGAAAGAATATTCCTTGACACATGATGTCTTCCGAAGGAATCAAATTTACATGGACAAATGAATGTGAGGCCACTTATTAAAGTGAGAAAGATGATAGTCAACGCATCGCGATGACTTAGACCTCATAAATAGAATTACCCAACTTATGACTTGAAATAGCAAAGAATGGTATAAGTACGAGGTTTTGGAGACATTTCCTATATGAAATAAGTTGTGAGATCTTCACAAACCATAAAAGTTGAATTATTTCTTGAGCAAGAGACTTAAAATGAGATAGAAAAGATGGCTCGAATCGGTAAAAGATTCCAATTGTGATATAAACTATCACCTATAAAAGTGAAGGGTTTTAAAGAGGCGCGACAATGTCATATTGTCTAAGAAAAGGTTATATGTATATTTCAAGCAATGATAAGCTTAGAAATGAAATCATGAATGAAGCTCATGATATTCCTCATACCGCCCATCCAAGCAAAGATTAAAGTATATTATGATTTACGAGAAAGAAATCGAATAGTAAAGAATGGAATGAGCTATAACCTCATTGTGAGCATTGTCTCGATTATAAGAGGTGAAGGCATTGTATCAATGACCTTACAAGAGGTTATAATCTCTAATGAGATACAAATGAGGATGAAATGACATAGCAATGGATTTTATGACAGTTTAGTCAAAGTCATAAAATGTAACACTACTATATGGGTAGTAGTGATCGACTCACCAAATATGCTCATCTCTACCTATTCGGATGACTCGAGGTCGATAATTTATCTTAGTCGACATAAAGGAAATCGTATCTTTGCAAGGGTCCCAATACCTATCACTTTAGATAGAGATTCCAAGTTTACCCCTAGATTTTGAGTTAGCTCACCAAAAGGGAGTTATGCACTATTGAACCTTATCGTAGATGTCCCTCACGTCTGCATGGGCGATAAAAGGACAATATGAATATTCAAAGATACGATGAGAACATTCATGTTAAATCAAGGTGCAAGTGGGAACATGTTGTATTCATCAGCTCTTTGGCTATTTGCTGTAGATAAAGAAAGAGTGAATTGACCCGAGCCGAAGCCGCCCCGACTTATCGATTTGATCGAGAACTTTATCAAAAGCCTTGTTTTGGGCATAACAAGCCCTGCCAACCGTTGACTGGCATCTCAATAGACTCTATCGAGGAACCCGGTTTGGCTTCAATTGAGCGATTTTAGCAATCCAAGCGGCGGGTGGAATGAGTCCCTCCTTTCTAAACTTGCTCGCTTTGCTGGTTTTAGGCTCTGAAATCGATGGCTGCCAGCCACACGTGGCATTATATGGAAAGAAATATCAACCAGCACTTTATTGTAATAAAGTAGGTGAGAGAAGGTATAAGGTCTTGACATCGTAAATGAAATGATTAAGATATTTGTGAAATAAGGCAAAAACTGAGAGAAGCTCAAGACATACAAATGTCTTACGCTGGAACGCGTAGATCTGAACCGTATTTTGAATGCGAAAATAAAGTTCCTTGAGATTTCTCCATCAAGGGAAATTGTAAAGTTCAAAGTACAAGGAATGTTGAGATCAAGATTTATAGGACCTTACGAGGGTCCTAGAAATAATAGGCCCGAGAGCCTCTAGATTAGTACTTCCACCAAAATTGGGAATGTAAATAATCTTTTTCACGTGTCACGCCTAAAGATACATGAATATGACCCAAATCACGTAATTCATCATAATGACGTGATCTTTAACTCAAAATGAGTTGTGATGAACATCTACGACTATTTGATCGTATGATTCAATGATTAAGAATTAAATTGGGTCTTTGATGAAAGTCAATGGGAGACCATGGACAAAAGGAAATCACGTGAAATTTATGATGTTATGGTGCTAAGATGCCCCATACTTCTTGATGTATGTAAATTTGGGACTAAATTTCTTTTAAGGGGGGTGGAATGTAATACCCCGATTTATTAAAAGCCCAATTACGATAATAAAAATCGTAAATTAGGGTTTCGTCTCGATAATCGAATTAATAAATTATCGAATAATGATTTCGATTATTTCGGAATAATAAATTCCTATGTATTATTCACAAATGAATGTGAATTGAGAAATACGATTATGTAACGTATTTCAACAGTATTATTTCAACGTCGATTGCGTATCGATAATTGAAATTTCGTAATCTCTTCTAAGTGTTTAAGCTTAGAATTAAATTCCATTATTATTGGAATAATTTAATAAAGTGATTACAGCTTTATTACGACCATTTTGAGATGAGTCGATATTTAACGTTTGAGACGCTTCAAGCGAGAGCGTTTAGAGATGACTTGAGAATCAAGTCTAACGATCAAGGAATTATGATATTTAAATTCCTATGATTATTTTATATAATTAGAATATTATTTAGCATTGAAATAATGCTAGAAAATTTTGGAATTATATTTTTGATTATTTAAGATTCTCGAAAACCCTAAATCGAGAATTAGGGTTTTCTACCTATGGATTGATTCCAATAATTTTTCCTATGATATAATTTATCATCTAGGATATATATTATGCTATATATCTACTTATAGCATGAAAATGAATTTTTGGGCATTAATTTATTGTAAATGCCGAGAACTTCCTATTGTTTTTAACATAGGATTATTTAATTTTTGATCATCCAATTTGTGTTATTTCTTAAGTGTAGTATTAATACACACTTACCAAGTAAAATGTGTAGATGAAAAATACACTAGCATTTTATTCTTAATTGCCGAAATTGTTGGCTATTTTATACAAAATTAAGTCTTGATTTATATACACTTGAGCACAATATTTGGGATAGAGTGTATATATATTACATGCAAGATGAACATGAAAAATCTGAAAATTTCTCCTTCCTTCTACATGTTGTCGACGACAATGTGGCAAATTAGTCAAATATATTTTGTTTCATTCAAAATAAACTTTATGCATGTAGTTAATACATGTAAGAGATATTTTACACCATGACATATGCAAATTTGACTCTCCAAAATTCATTTGTTTTGCTTTTATTTGTTACAACCGAGAGAGAGAGATGTGTTTTGTGTAATTCAAAACCTTTATTAAAGTATGCAAGATAGTTAATGTTTGTAAGAGATTTTTCTTCATCCATGACATCACTTTGACTAAATTTTTTCATTTGTGTCTTGTGTGAGAGAGAGCCGAGAGATACATGAACATGTGAAATTCATTTCCTTGTATTTGCCTAAGTATTTATTTATTCTCTTGAACACACTTAACACATCACACTTACATATTCTTTCTTCCTTTCCTCTCACCGCCGAGAGCACGTCCTTAAGAAAACCAAATATTTCTTCTTTCATTCTCTCCAATAATTTGAGTTTGAATTATCCTACAACCGATCGACTCGATAACGAGGTTAGATATCGAACAAGCTTCGATAATACCCAAATTTTCAATAATCCTACGGTTTAAATAATTATTTTCAGCATGTATTAATTGTGTAATAAATCATGCTAGCATGTTTTAAGCTTAGAAATTATGTTACATATGTTAATATGTGCATAGATGTTTATTTCTTAAGCTAAGCAAATTTATTTAAATTATTTTGATGATGCTCGAAAATTTCTAAGTATGATTTAAGGTTGGATTGTTGATCTATCTGTTGTAGGAGTGCATATTATTAATTTGAGAATTTTGGAATTCATTGGTTTGATTTTGAATTTTAGCCGAGAATGAACATAGGGTGGAACCTTGGTGTATAATTTTATATGCTTGATATAATAGCATATTGTTGATCTAGGTATTAATTAGGTGATGTAGGAATTTATTAGAATTTTGGACTTATGTGGCTAATTTATTCCAAAATAGCCGAGAACTAGGTCCTTGGATTTAATGGTTTGTATTGTGTTATTATTTGATATTATGATGTATTAGTGTTATATGATAGCATATAAGCATAGTGTAATTTTATAGGATTTTATAAAATTGTTTGGTTTGAAAAGCCCTAAAGGGCCGTGAGCTATACCTCGATCATACTATGGTGTATAGTTTGATTTTATTAAACTTTAGGTTATAATTATGTTATATATTAATATTTGAGGCTTGTGTATAATTATTAAAATTTTGGATTAATTTTCATAAAACCGTGGCCTATATAGTGTTATAGGTGAGTTCCAAATTTTCTATATTGATATTTATACATATTAACGATCATAGTGTAGAATAATACACTATATGAATTTAGAGGAATTTTTGGATCAAGTTTGAAAATTTTACACAATAATAGTGAGCTATGTGATGAAAATAAGGAATTTTAATTTTTTTTAATCAAGAATAATAATTTATTATATGTCTAAAAATTATATTAGACATAATTGAATTTTTGAGAATTATTAAACATAGAATATTATGTTTACGATGAAACGTTATATTAAATAACGTTAAAAGCATAAATAATGCTTAAAGTATTAAAAGATTAATATTGAAAGAAAATATTAATCAAGTTTATCGATTTGCGTGAAAAATCGAGTATTGAAAAGAAATCGATTGAAAATCGATTTATATTGATTTATACATTAAAAATGTATTTTATTTAAGATTTATAAAGAAAAGTCAAAATGGTTGACTTTCGAAATTGACGTACCAAATACGTTCGTTAAATACGCTAATACGTGAAAAACGTATTACTTTGATTTGAATATCTCAATTGTGAGAAAAGATTTCATAATTGAAATCATTTTATTGAATAACGTTATTATCGTTAATTATTTAACCTAAAGGTTAAAATGAGGCGGTGAGAGCATATTACGTCTCTCTCGAAGTACGAGAATTATTTTATTGAAATACGCGTTGAAACGACGTATAAAGTTTATTAAAACTTCGAATTATTATTATTTATCAAAGTTGAATGAACTTTGAAAATCTCGAAAAACGTGCCAACGTGCTAAGCGTAAATTTTTGCGTAAGGTGGGACGAAGACTCACACGCAAAAGAGGAGAACACGTGATCGAAATTCAAGTTCAAAAGTAAAGGTGGGCTTTACTATACTCAAACCGTAGAATTTACCAAATGATTTATTTATGATGCTTTATTGCAAGCAAATATTTATGAACTGATTTATTTAATTACCTGCCCAAAATGTTTATGTTTTATGTATGTATCCAATTCATGATTGTTGATGCATAATGTTGGGTAGCTCCCACTTTATGACATGCTTGAATTCGTATTCTTGGAAGTACCCCCAAGGATGATGGAGAATTCGTATCCTGTGCTGAGATGGCCTGGATTTTGTGCACTGATTATTTTGTGACTGTGTGCTGAAAGGGTGCTCGGCCGGTCACGGCGTCTGTGAGAGGAGGCCTCCTCTCCAGCGCAGGGAATTGTTGTGGAATGAATTATTGTGGTGGATATGGATCATACATACATGGAAAAATGTCTGGCCAGACGAATCTTTATGGAAAATGAAAGAAAATATTTAGTAAGCACGAGTATTTCAAATTAAAACCTCGTGTGTTACTGTGATGGGGCAGAGTAATTCAAATGTGATAAATTATTTTGGCATGAGCCATCGAGTGCATCTTGTACTCGGCCACGCATGTTTGTTTTTAAATGTGCAGGTTGAGCAGATGATGGATGGAGATGTGTCGGAGCAGTCGGAACCCCTTGTGAATGCAATATATTAGAAACCTTGAATACACATCGTCATATGTGTATTCACACGTTTTTCCGCTGCAATTGAATTTATTTATCTTATGATGTTGATTAGTTAAATATTTCCGGAACATATGAGTTCTCAGTATATATATTGATTAAAGCACCCTTGATTATTATTCCAGTATTAGCCCCGCTAAATCGCACTTAGGATTTAGGGGGTGTTACATGAGTTGTGTAACTCGTAGGATCATTCTTGGCTTTTCAAACGCCACTTCTCCCATTCGGATGCTCTCTTTCTTCCATTGGTTCCTCGATGAAGAACCACTAACATTTTGGGGCCGCCCCAATTCGACTAATTTTGCTTCGTGTTACCGCCATTACCCCTCCTCTTGAGTTGATTCTTAATCTTTATGGCCATGTGAACCATATCCTCCAACTCGATATAATGTTGCAACTCCACTCCATTGCGAATCTCCCAATGCAATCCAACCAAAAATCTCGCCATAGTCGCCTCTATCTTCAACAATATCGCTCAGATCACGGCTACTTTATCTCCTCAAGTAGTCATCCACACCTCGACCTTGCCTCAAATTCGTAATTTGTTGTACACTCACGATAATAATGATTAGCACAAATCGCTTCCTCATCACAAATTTTCATCTCGTCCCATGTGGATAGGCTGCTCTCGATTCCTCCTCCTACTACTCACCAACCGATCCCACCAAACAAGTGCATAATTAGAGAACTCTATTGTCGCTAACTTCACCTTCTTGAGCTCGAATAATTATGGCAATCAAACATGAGCTCCAACTTTCTCCCACTCCAAGTATAATTCAGATCATTTTCCCTTGAAAAGAAGGATGTTCATCTTGATCTTTCAGATTATTATCTTCTCGATCTCTTCCTCTAGGCCGCCTTTCATCAAAATCTGAAACTCATCTTCCTCATTTTCAGCCTCTTCATTATCTATTATCTCGATGAAAATTTACGCGCCTCGCCTCCTCTTCGCTCTCCACCTCGTTGATACACATAGATCTAGCCGACGTCGTTCCTCTCACGAGGTCTCTCCTCAAGTGCGTGATTCGATCATGCAGCTCCTCCATCTCTCTTTGTGATTATCATTCTAATTGAACGCAAGGCCTCCATCATGAATTTTGTTTGACGACCGATAGAATCATCGTCGTCCTTATGACATGATCCATCCGACTCCAACTTCTTAGACATTCTTTAAAACGTTAGAAAAGAAAAAAAATAACAGAACCTCACCAACTCACAAACGCCGTGTTGTCACGACCCCATTCCGACCAACCCGAACTGGAGGGCGACTAGTACTAGGAGAGTACTTTAGGTTTACATGAATAAAATGGAGAAGCGTAATAATAAACTAACATGCTCGAACAGAATACGGATGATATTATATTGTTTTTGAAAGGTTTAGCCATCGGACCCCAAAACTCGCCTCGATCCGATGGGCCTCAATAGTTTAAAAACATAAAGCGTAAGTAAGTGGAGTTCGAGTGTAGAATGGAAGTGTGTGAATACATATACGACGATATGCATTCAAGGTATAAACCACAAATTCAATTAAACGGTCAAGGACACCGACTCCTCAACACTTTCCCCATCATCACTATCGAGCTCAACCCGCACATTTAAAACAACATGCGTGGCTAAGTACAAGAAATTGCACTTAGTGGACTCATGCCGAAAACATTTGATAGATTTGGATTACGCCGCCAATATCGAGTAAGTCACAGTGGTTTTAGTTAAAATGCCTCAGGCTTACCAAATCATTTTCGTCAGAAACATAGCTCGCCGAGCATTTTCTTGGTGTGTATGGTCCGTATCTCATAGTCACAATACATAGTAATAATAAATAATAAACGCCGAGAGTGAGGCCTCCCATCTACGACGCCGTGACCGGCCGTAATCCCGCATACAAGACACAATACTCGAAGCATATGTTAACACAACAGATAGTTCCAACCTTCACGCCAATCCTAGCTGTGCATTTATCATCCGCACAGACCCGACATTAAAAAGGTCATGCTACCACAACAATTGATATAATAGTTCCAACTATCTCCACAGCCTCTACCCGGCATAACAGATAGGATCCATACACAAAACGAAATATTTTCGCGGTGTAATGCAAGAAACATTTGATAAACAATTGTAGTATAAGTGTCAGAATAAATTCATTTGGTATGACAAGAAAGTCATATTTTGAAGATAAGAAGCCCATTTTTGAGATAAGAAAGGAAGCCCACCGACTATGGTTTGTTGTAAAAGTCCCAGTTCGTTCGCTCGTCAAAATCCCGTCATTGCGCTTAAGGCCCACACCTTTACGAAAAGCGAGGCTTTAGTACGTCGCCAAGTCTTCGAGACTTTCAAAACTAAGATAAACTTCGATATTTCAGATCGATGTAGACCGAATTCCTTAGTGAATTCAATACGCCTCTAACACGATACGATCGACTTTGCTCGCTCTTCGAGATACTTTCAACGATAAGCACGTTTTTCGATATATGGATTTCATTTGTGAAATCTTTTCTTACTAATGAGGCATCACACTCAATTAGTATATCTTACGCAGCATCGACGATTTATAAACGATAGTCGCACGCTTGACTTTGAAAAGTCAACGAAGTCAACATTGATCAACAAAGTCAACGATTTTGACTTTTGAAAAGTAATTTCACAAATTTTGTTTTATAAATCGAATTTGATCGATTTGAAAACGAAGTCCTATTGCTCGATTTATCTTGTAAATCAAGGACTTATAATTATTTTCAGATTAATTAAACCCTTTTATAAATAAAAACGATTTTGGTATTTTAAAACGTTATGAAATGAACGCTCGTCTCAAACATAGCAATCTATGTTTATAAAATTTTGTAACATTTAAAAACTGTCCAGAATATTATTTTAGTAAATTTTTCATTAATAAACTGTTTTAAAAAGGATTTTAAATCCTTATTAATTATCGATAATTCCGATAATTAACTTAAAAATATCAAATGACTTTTGAAAATTTTTCTAAATTCATATAGTGTATTATTATACACTATGGTCCAGAATATGAATTTATGAAATTCATATAATACTCGTTTGCTAATTATTTATATATATACATATATATATTCACTGTAATTCAAAATAATAGGAATAATCATCCAAAAATTCCCAAAATTGTTATATACATATTATAACATCCCAACATCAGTATATAATATTTATATAACCCATAGTTCATCATAACTATTTATTACACAAAATGTAACAATATTCACGGTAATAATAAGATAATTACCAAATAAATAGCAAACAATTTCTAAAAATTCTAAATAAATTCCAACATCAATAAACATTATATTATAACATTGTAACATCATAACATCAACTAAAAACATTTGAATCATCACCATATGGAGCTCAAGAGCTCTCGGTTTTTTTTGATTCTTTATGTTATTTGATTTTCAAAAATTCCAATAATTATATACTATGTCTATACACTATAGTATATTAATATAACATCATTTAATCATCAAGAACCAATTAAATCATCACCATATATGCTTGTAAGCTGTTTATTTGATTTAAATAGGTAATTGATTTCCAAAAATTCTAGTTAATTCACACAATGCATAAATAATATACTAAAGCATTAAAACACCATTACATGATCAAAAATAAAATCATACATCAACATAAAATTTTCTAATGCTCACGGTATTTTTCAAAAATTATGCATTTGATTTTCAAAAATTCTAATTAAATCATATAACATATAAACAATACATTAAAGCATTAATATGTCATTATATGATTAAAACAAAAATTATACACCAAGGTATTTATTCAATAGCTCACGGTAATATCAAGATTTTAAGCTAGGGTATTTCCAAAAATTTTAATTAATATACCATAGTCTTAAATCATATCATAGATCAATAATCCATGCTTAGAAAATATTAAGAAAAATCGGTCATCTCATATGTATTTTTAACATTTTCAAAAATTATTTTAAACATATCATATGGTTCAAAATTTCATAACATGCTAGATCCATTTATACATTTCACATATAACACCATATGATTAACCAAGCATATATTCTCATGTTTTATACAAATAAATCATCAAGAACAACATTCTCATGCTCAAGAACATTAAAACATACATATACATACATATAGCATTCAAAACACACACATATGTATAAGAACATGTTCGAAAATTTCGAATAAATGAGGAATGAAATCGATACTTAAGGATCGTGTTTACCTTAGATATGGTATAGTTCACAAGAAACAATATAGTATAAATGTTTGGAAGAAGGAATAGAGAAGAAGAAGAAGAAAATCTGAAAATGGAGAGGAGAGGCTCTCGTTTCGAGCGTAAAATGGGAAAGAGAGAGTGTTTTGAGTGTTGATATTGTTTGAATGAGGTTAATGAGTGTATGGCTTGAATGGGAAGAGTCCTTCCTCTATTATCTCTCTCTCTCTCAAGACAACACACACCCAATGGGTGAATGGCAGCCCCATGATGTGGGTGTAGTGATGATTAAGCTAGGTTTAAAAGGTGTTCATGCATCGCCCAAAATAAAGTGAGCTCATGCTTGGTTTGGTGATGATGGGCGACGATGTGGGTGTTTGGGCTGATTTAAATCTCTTGTTACACATAATACATGTATTAATCATAGCATAGATCATAGATATATAATACATGCCATAAAAATAATTAAATCCAACATATAGTATTATTTCGAAAATACCGATAGAAAATTAGAAAAATAGGAATAAAATACAATTTACACCTATTATTGATACTCATGCCATTTTCGTCCCAAATATACATATATACATCATAATATATGATTTAGATATTAAATAATATCATAGGATAGAATTATAGCATTAATTCATGCATATAAAACCCTAATTTAAGAATATTAGGTTTCAAAATTATAAAAATCGTATCGATTTTTAATGATCTAAAACTGATTTCATAGCTTAATAACACTCATATATATCATATTATAAAGTTTAGATACCATATGATAATTTAATAGTGTCATTTCATGTGAAAACCAAAGTTTATAAACTTAGGTTTTTGAAAATTTCAATATCAAATTATCGAATTCAATAACTGAAAATTCGATTTTAATAATTAATAATACTGAAATTATATAAAATATTAATAGGAAATTAATTATTATAATTTCCGAGCATTAAACTCATTTTTCAAATCGCTTTCAGACATCGACGCTCAAAACGCCTCAAACGCTCAAAATCGACTCATCTCAAATGGTCGCAGAAGTTCACACTTACTAAATAAATATATTCCTTTAATAAAGGAATTAAGATGGAAATTAATTCCAAGCTTCACCGCCGTAAAATTTCATGAAAAGTCGACGCTCGACACGCTGTCGACGTTAGAATATATCGATTTAATCATTTCGTAATATTTCATTCCTTTAATTCACAATCCTTAGTGAATTATGAAAGGAATTCGCTTTAACGATATCGATCGAAATCACAAGATTCGATGTCGTAAAAGATAATATACTAAAACCCTAATTACGGGTTTAGAAAACCGTAATCGATATTCGCTTTTCGAATATTACATTCCACCCCTTACGAAAAAATTTCCCCAAATTTGTATACCTTTAGAAAAATAGATCGGGTATTTTTCTCTCATTGCTTCTTCAAGCTCCCACGCTTCTTCCCCGTCCGTGGTGTCTCCACAAGACTTTGACTAACGGAATCGACTTGCCCGTAGTTGTTGGACTTTGTGGTCAAGTATGGTGCGGGTTCTTCCTTATAGCTCATGTCCGCTCGAGGATCACGCCGCCTCGCGAATCACGTGCTTTGGGTCGTGAACGATTTTCGAATCATGCGAGACGTGAAAACATTATGGACATTCCCAGGTTTCATGGAAGAGCCAACCTATAAGCTCATCGGACCTATCCTTTCTAGATCTCATAAGGTCCTATGAAACGGGTCTAAGCTTTCCTTTCGTGCCAAACCCGACAACCTTTTGATGGAGAGACCTTAAGAAATACTTTGTCTCCATTCTCAAATCAGTAGCTCTGATCCACGCCAGACGTCAGAAGATTTTCGTCCGTCCCGAGCCTCTTTATCCTCATCCTAATTTGTCGAACGATTTCGATCATCTCGCCACCGCATCGTGCCCTATGACTTTTCTCTCACCGACTTCATCCCAATAAAGTGGTGATCTACACTTCGCCATACAAGGCTTCGATGGGGCCATGCCGATCGTCGCTGATAATCGTTGTTGTAAGCAAATTCAATCGAGGTAAAATATCTTCCCATTTTGCACCTCGATCCAAAATTACGATTCTAAGCATATCTTCTAAGGTTTGATCGTTCTTCCGATCGTCCATCGGTTTGTGGGTGGAATGTCAGATCAAGTTTAACTGCACTCAGCCTCTTTGTAAGCTAATCCGTAACTGGATGTGAACTTGGAGTCTCGATCGAGGTAATAGATTTTGCACTCCATGTAGTCGCATAATTTCCTTAACGCATACCGGGCCAACTTATCGATCCATAAGTGCTTTGAATAGGTAGAAAGTGAGCACTTTGGTAAGTCTATCCACAATTACCCATATGGTTGTGTTTCCTCTTCTCGATTTGGGTAAGCTTGTAACGAAATCCATCGTTATATCGTCCCACTTCCATTCGGGATTTCCAACGGTTGTAACTTCCCGTAGGGTCGCTGGTGTAGGGCCTTCACTTGTCGACAAACAAGACAGGCGTTTCACGAAAGAAGCTATGTCTCGCTTCACGCCTTCCCACCAAAATTTTTCCTTCGTGTCCTGGTACATCTTAGTACCGCTGGGTGGGCGGTGTAGGCGATCGTGAGCCTCACTCATGATTTCGCTCAAGCTCGCCGTCAGAACGCATATCCTACCTTCAAACAATAAGGCGTTATCCGCGCCTCTTGAAATTCTGAATCCTTCGCACCTTAGTCTTTCTCGGATCTTTTCCAACTTTTCCTCAATCCTTTGTTTCTCGACGATTCTTTTTCTTAGATCGATGTCGGTGTGAGTGTAGCGACATACTCACGATTGTCCCGGTGGTTCAACCAGCTCAATCTTCATCCCGCCAAACTCTTCAACGAGTTTTTCCTCTTGTACAAAGAGACATCCTAACTGTATGGCTCTTACGACTCAAGGCGCCGCCACTACATTCGCCCGCCCGGTGATAGTTAATACCACAGTCGTAATCTTTACCGCCAAGCCATCTTCTTTGTCTCATATTCGATCCCTTTGTTCAAGAAATACTTCAAACTTTTATGGTCCGTGAAGATCTCACATCTCACACCGTAGAGATGGTGTCTCCAAATTTTTAGGCATGAACTACACCGCTAATTCCAAATCGTGGGTTGGGTAGTTCGGTTCGTGGGGTCCGAGTTGTCGAGATGCGAAGCTATCACTTTTCCTTCTTGCATCAAAACACAACCCACCCAGCCTTAGATGCGTTCAGATAGACCACGCACTTTGTCCGCTTCGGGACCGCTAGAATCGTGCATCGGTCAATTTTTCTTCGAGTATTTGAAAACTCATCTCGCACTCATCATCCAATTGAACTTGATTCCTTTCCTGAGTAGCCGGGTTATCGCCTTGCAATTTTGGAGAATCCTTCGATGAATCTCCTATAATAGCCGCCTAATCCTAGGAAACTTCTAATTTCGCGGTCGCTTTTGGTGATTTCCATTCTCGCACGGCCTCTACTTTGGTCGGATCTACTTTTATGCCTTCAACAGACACGATGTGTCCAAGGAACATAACTTCCTTCATTAAAACTCACATTTGCTAAACTTAGCAAAGAGTCTTTCATTTCTCAAGGTTTGCGTAACCGTCCGTAGATGTTCCTTATGATCCTCTTCATTCTTTGAGTAGATAAGGATATCATCTATGAAGACCAAAACGAATTTATCCGTAAATGGATGAAATACTGCTCATGAGGTCCATGAATACGGTGGTGCATTGGTTAATCCGAATGGCATAACTATGAATTCATAGTGGCCATATCTGGTTCGAATGCGCCTTAGGTACATCCTCGCATCGTATTTTCAACCGATGGTATCCCGACTTAAGATCAATTTTAGAGAATACACCCGCCTCCTCGCAATTGATCAAACAGTCATCAATTCGGTAAAGGGTATTTGTTCTTTAGTGTCATCTTATTTAGCTCCCTATAATCGATGCACATCCTCAAAGAACCATCCTTTTCTTAACAAACAAAACAAAGCGCCCCAAGGTGAAACACTCGGCCTAATAAATCCTAGATCCAAAAGCTCTTGATTTGGATTTTCACTCTTCTAGCTCCTTTGGGGCCATCCTATAGGGCGCCTTCGACATCGGGCTGATCCGGCTCCAAGTCGATGGTAAACTCTAGTTGTTCATCGAGAGGTAGTCCGGCAGATTTTGAAATACGTCCAAAACTCTCGACAACTTCAATGTCTTCCACCCGCTTCGGGTTTATCCCTTCGCTCAAATAAACGAGGAATGCAAGACATCCTTTCCGGTTCATCATCCTCCTAGCTTGTAGTGTCGACACTATTGGCACTCTTCTTCCCATGCCGATCCCATGGAAATGCGTAGCTTCGTGTCCGGAAAGTGAAACGAAATTTTCCTTTCCTTACAGAGAATCGTGGAATGATTCTTAGCTAACCACCATTCCTAGGATTATGTCTACATCGTCCATGGGTATTATGTTTAGATCGCTAGCCAGAACCTTAAGTGATCCTAATGTCAACTCTAGGTTCGAGCAAAAGTGGGTAACGGTCATAATCCCTCCTATAGGCGATGAGATTCTCATATCCTGGCTTGATTTTTCAGACCTAAGGCCCAACATTTCTACGCATGATTTTGCAATAAAAGAATGCGAAGCACCCGTATCGAACAGTACTATAACAGGTAGGTTGAGAAGAACTCCCATACCTGCCAAGTTTCCTTGGTTTCGCTCGCTCGCCTCCGCAGGTGTGAGGCTCGCCCGAGCCTACCGAGGCCGACGGGCGCCGGTCCCGCCGATTTGGCGGTTGTTGCTCGCCTGTCGCCGCCGCCGGCGCTGGCGCGGTGGTTGCCGCCTCTGTTGTTGCTGTTGTTGTTGGGGCGGTACGCCACCGTGGGTCGCTGGATTTGTTGCCGCGCCGCTGCCATTGTTGCGCGCTATTGGAGTTGTTGTTGTTGAGGTCGGGTGTTTGCCACCGAGTTGCTGGGTTGGGCTGAAATTGCCGCGGTGGTCGGGTCAAGTCGATAGCTCTCAATGGCCGAGCATTTCCGCTGGTTCGGCCTTCCATCCGAACGTGATATCGGGCAATTGTTGGCGTAATGCCCGCTTGCCCGCATTTATAACAGCCACCACATTTGCCGTGCACACACCCTTGTGTGTCCTATGGCATCGAGGGCATTGAGGTGTCTCGACTGCTCATGTGGTCCCTTGCCGGTGGAGCATAAGTCGCCTCTTCCAACCTTGTCCCCTGGCGGCGCTGGCCTCGCCACTCGGGCGCCATGACTGTGTCCCCAAAGTTCCCACGGTTGTTATTCCGGTTGGGTTCCCATTTCCTTTCCTCTATCCAACAGATTGTGTGACCGAGACGCCACCGACTTATTTTCGGTCATGGCCGCCTTATATCTAAAGCTCGCGAGAGCTTCAGTAGTAGGACAGTCTCCATGGCGGCAAGAGACATGCGATCTCCATTCTTAGCCCTCGCTCGAACTTTTCCGACATTTTCAAGTCGGTGTCCACCGCCTGTGCATATCTCGACATCTCGCGTAAGGTGCGATCATAGTCGGTCACACTATCCTTTTTGTTTTAGCAGAAAAATTCGCCCTTCTTCCTCTTATAGCTTTTGGGATGTACTTCATACAGCCTCCCTCTTGAAATCCTCCCACGAGAATTCTCGAGCCGCTCGGTGTGAAAGTTTTCTTCCGCCTCCCACCGTAAGTCACCGGTCCTATCACCGGAAGGTAACACACGACAACCTTTCCGTGCCGTGCATCTTAAAAGGTAAAACTGCTCAATGGCCCTAACCCATTGTTCGGCTTCTTCCGGCTACCTTTCCCGCTGAAGACATGTGAGGTTCTGCCTTAGAAACATTTCTTCGATTCGGCGATCGGGTTGTGGTGGAGGTGGTGGTTGGGGAATTTCTTCCGCTCTTGCTCGGGATCCTACCCTTCCTCTCGGCCTTCCCGACCTCGACGACCGGGTTCTTGCCCGGATTCCTTCTGAGGCATGTCGCTATAGAAAACAGTAATCATTAGCACTTATTCTTTTCATACCCACATACACCAATGCTATTATAGCTTTATCAGAAGCGATTCCAAATGTAATATCATTCTTAACAAACATATCTTGCCGCAAAAGCCCTATTAGGTCGTGTATATATATATATCCAAAATTTCGCCATAGCGTGATGTTCAATCAACTAAAGAGAAATAACATAAATCCCGCCCACACGGCCTTCCAAAACCAAGGTTCGAGTCCAAACTAAAAATTAAACATAGGAAAAGGAAAACAATGTGCTTAAGCACAAAAATCTCTTTAAGCTTCGCTGTGAGTCTACATCATGCGCCCTCCCACCGTCCGCCCTCCTCGGGATCTTCCTCCTCCTGAGTCGCCCCGCCGTCCGAAATGTCCATGCGGGCGCCCTCGATGGACCGGCTCCATTGCTTTCCACCATCGGTATGTCTCGCATGGGATTAAGAGCATTGGTCGCATTCACCCGATGCTCGTAGTCATGGCGGATCGGGCCGTAACCACCGCGACATCTGCTACTCTCATCCGTGCCGTCCGGCGAAAGTGCTCGACGGTGGTATGGCTGGGACCATAGGTGGTGGAGGTGGTACTGTGGACGACGGGTGTCCGGCTGTGTGGGTGGAAATACCGCCTCCCAAGGCTCGGGGGCGCCGCCTTCTAAGCGAGCAGTGCCTTCCTCGTCAAAAGGAAAGGAGGCACGATCGGGTCAATCGCCTCGAACCTCTGTAAAGCCACTCGCGACTCATCCCGCCAGTGTATACTCGGGAGGGAGGTAGGGTCCTCTCGGTGCTGCCTCAGAATGTCAGATACGTAAGTCGTGACTCACGAACCCGGCAGATCTCCCACCAAGTCGTAGCTGCCCATCGCCCGGTAGATGTAATCTCCGATATCTCTCGAGCATACCCATCCTGTGTGTGGGAGTATCGCTAGAAGGCGCTGGATGCCGTCATAATCAGCCACGCCGTGAGCTTGGGCGCCTCCAAAGACGGAGATAATATGCCAAGAACTCACCCAAGTCTTCCCAACAAGACATCCAATCGAGCGATATATACTCACCTCCTCCTCGGGTGGGGTGTGGTCCAATCCTTCTCCTCGCGAGATATCTCAACCCTCCATCCGTCACTTAATAAAACTAACATAAGTCAACTATCGTCATCGCATAAGCAGGCAAGGATATCTTAAACGTAACGTGAAGCAACTAGATAAGGTCAAGCAAGTCTATAAGGTAGGTAACATCATACTGCACAATACTCACCACAACTTACCTTCTTAGTCTTACCCAAACGTATACATAAGCCAACAACATCTTAATATAAGCTATGAGATCCTTAATCTATACCAAACACTCGAACTAGAGTTCAACGGACTCTATCGTATTCTGGAGGCAGAATTAAGGATTCTGTTCTTCATAACAAATGAAGATCAGTGCGTTAGGAGTACGCAGGTGAAAACCATGCGTAAATCGGAGTCCTAACGAGAGAGATCTAGCTAAAACAAATCTACTGCGCAGTGCAGGAAATTTGCGCGATCGTGCCAAATTGCAAAACGAGACGTATGTCGACGTAATACGTCTACCATCTTCAGGTCTTTAAGTTGAAGCTGAACATTCTGAAGCCGTAAGTGGCATCCATTTTGTGTTGATGTTCACTCATGTCGAAGTAGTGATGGAGTGCCGACGTCATTCATCTTAAAGGTTGAGGTTGTCCTCGCCCATCCTTCTCGCCGCCTTCGCCGCTCGTGCTCAAGGGTATCGCTACTTTCATTCTTCCTATCGCTCTTTCGCTCAGATATGGAAAAGAAGTTCGTACTTCTATGTTCTTTCACGATACGTGAACATGCTCCTTAGAGTCTAAGTTCGTCTTATGATAACATATCGTTCATCATAAATAAAATTTTGAAAGTTGGAAAGAGGTTTCAATTGAAAATTTTTGGAAATACGATTTCAACATAGCAATCATAATCAACTTATATGCATATCAAAAATGGATTCATTCATCCCATGTTGATCATTCAACTAGTACCACCGTGTACTTTCATATCAATACTTTGAGTATTGCATTAGTTCAACCAAAGTATTTTGGAAAAATTTTCTTGCTCAACTTTCATTTTCATCGTAAAAATTTTCATAATAATTAAATCCTTCAAAAGTCCATCCAATTGTTCAATCATGTAAAAATTTCCATTTCATGAGTTTGAGAAAGGAATGCAGTTACCTTTTTCCCGGTTGAGCTCGATGTGATGGAGTGTTGAGGGGAGTCAGTTGGTTTCTAGAAGTCCAGTGACTCGATCTAGACTTAGAATAAAAGAAGTTTGGGTTTTCAAAGAGCAAAAAGCTCTGATACCACTTCTATCACGACCCCATTCCGGACCAACCCGAACTGGAGGGCGACTAGTACTAGGAGTAGTACTTTAGGGTTTACATGAATAAAATGGAGAAGCGTAACAATAAACTAACATGCTTGAACAGTTACGGATGATATTATATTGTTTTGAAAAGGTTTAGCCATCGGACCCCAAAACTTGGCCCGATCCGATGGGCCTCAATAGTTTAAAAAAACATAAAGCGTAAGTAAGGGAGTTCAGAGTGTAGCAATGAAAGTGTGTGAATACATATATGACGATATGCATTCAAGGTATAAACCACAAATTCAATTAAACCGTCAAGGACACTTTGGACTCCTCAACACTTTCCCATCATCACCATCGAGCTCAACCCGCACATTTAAAAACAACATGCGTGGCTAAGTACAAGAAATTGCACTTAGTGGACTCATGCCAAAACATTTGATAGATTTGGATTACGCCAATATTGAGTAAGTCACAGTGGTTTTAGTTAAAATGCCTTGTGCTTACCAAATCATTCGGTTCAGAAACATAGCTCGCCGAGCATTTTCTTCGTGTATGGTCCGTATCTCATAGTCACAATACATAGTAATAATAAATAATAAACGCCGAGAGTGAGGCCTCCCATCTACGACGCCGTGACCGCCGTAATCCCGCACTGAGACACATCACTCTCTGCAAGCATATGTTAACACAACAGATAGTTCCAACCTTCACGCCAATCCTAGCTGTGCATTTATCATCCGCACAGACCCGACATTAAAAAGGTGGGTGCTACCACAACAATTGATATAATAGTTCCAACTATCTCCACAGCCCTACCCGGCATAACAGATAGGATCCATACACAAAACGAAATATTTTGGCGGTGTAATGCAAGAAACATTTGATAAACGGTTGTAGGATAAGTATAAGTCATTGTAAATAAATTCATTTGGTATGACAAGAAAGTCATATTTTGAAGATAAGAAGCCCATTTTGAGATAAGAAAGGAAGCCCAGCCCCGGACTATGGTTTGTTGTAAAGTCCCAGTTCGCTCGCTCGTCAAAATCCCGTCGCTGCGTTTGCGTCCACACCTTTACGAAAAAGCGAGGCTTTAGTACGTCGCTCAAGTCTTTCGAGACTTTCGAAAACTAAGATAAACTTCGATATTTCGTATCGATGTAGACTGAATTCCTTAGTGAATTCAATACGTCTCTAACACGTATACGATTGACTCGTTCTCGTTCTTCGAGATACTTTCAACGTATAAGTACGTTTTTCGATATATGGATTTCATTTGTGAAATCTTTTCTTACTAATGAGGCATCACACTCAATTAGTATATCTTACGCGTACTGACGTATTTATAAACGTATAGTCGTACGTTTGACTTTGAAAAGTCAACGAAGTCAACATTGATCAACAAAGTCAACGATTTTGACTTTTGAAAAGTAATTTCTTACAAATTTTTGTTTTATAAATCGAATTTGATCGATTTGAAAACGTAAAGTCCTATTGCTCGATTTATCTTGTAAATCAAGGACTTATAATTATTTTCGCATTAATTAAACCCTTTTTATAAATAAAAAGCGTATTTTGGTATTTTAAAACGTTATGAAATGAACGTTCGTCTCAAACATAGCAATCTATGTTTATAAAATTTTGTAACATTTAAAAACTGTCCAGAATATTATTTTAGTAAATTTTTCATTAATAAACTGTTTTAAAAAGGATTTTAAATCCTTATTAATTATCGATAATTCCGATAATTAACTTAAAAATATCAAATGACTTTTGAAAATTTTTCTAAATTCATATAGTGTATTATTATACACTATGGTCCAGAATATGAATTTATGAAATTCATATAATACTGTTTGCTAATTATTTACATATATACATATATATATTCACGGTAATTCAAAATAATAGGGAATAATCATCCAAAAATTCCCAAAATTGTTATATACATATTATAACATCCCAACATCAGTATATAATATTTATATAACCCATAGTTCATCATAACTATTTATTACACAAAATGTAACAATATTCACGGTAATAATAAGATAATTACCAAATAAATAGCAAACAATTTCTAAAAATTCTAAATAAATTCCAACATCAATAAACATTATATTATAACATTGTAACATCATAACATCAACTAAAAACATTTGAATCATCACCATATGGAGCTCAAGAGCTCTCGGTTTTTTTTTGATTCTTTATGTTATTTGATTTTCAAAAATTCCAATAATTATATACTATGTCTATACACTATAGTATATTAATATAACATCATTTAATCATCAAGAACCAATTAAATCATCACCATATATGCTTGTAAGCTTTCGGTTTATTTGATTTAAATAGGTAATTGATTTCCAAAAATTCTAGTTAATTCACACAATGCATAAATAATATACTAAAGCATTAAAACACCATTACATGATCAAAAATAAAATCATACATCAACATAAAATTTTCTAATGCTCACGGTATTTTTCAAAAATTATGCATTTGATTTTCAAAAATTCTAATTAAATCATATAACATATAAACAATACATTAAAGCATTAATATGTCATTATATGATTAAAACAAAAATTATACACCAAGGTATTTATTCAATAGCTCACGGTAATATCAAGATTTTAAGCTAGGGTATTTCCAAAAATTTTAAATATCATACCATGGGTTTAAACACATCCTAGATCAATAATCCATGCTTAGAAAATATTGAGAAGCATTCGGTCATCTCATATGTATTTTTAACATTTTCAAAAATTTATTTTAAACATATCATATGGTTCGAAAATTTCATAACATGCTAGATCCATTTATACATTTCACATATAACACCATATGATTAACCAAGCATATATTCTCATGTTTTATACAAATAAATCATCAAGAACAACATTCTCATGCTCAAGAACATTAAAACCTACATATACATACATATAGCATTCGAAATACACACCCATATGTATAAGAACATGTTCGAAAATTTCAGAATAAATGGGGAATGAAATCGGTGCTAAGGATCGTGTATTACCTTAGATATGGTATAGGTTCACAAGAAACAATATAGTATAAATGTTTGGAAGAAGGAATAGAGAAGAAGAAGAAGAAAATCTGAAAATGGAGGGGGAGAGGGCTCGGTTCTTGGAGCAGAAAAATGGGGAAGGAGAGAGTGTTTTGAGTGTTGATACAAAATGGAATGAGGTTAATGAGTGTGGGTGTGGAATGAGAAGAGTCCCTTCCCTCTATTATCTCTCTCTCTCTCGGCGCACAACACACACCCAATGGGGTGAATGGCAGCCCCATGATGTGGGTGTAGTGATGATTAAGCTAGGCTAGTAAGGTGTTCATGCATTGGCCCAAAAATAGGTGGAGTGCATGCTTGGTTTGGTGATGATGGGCGACGCAGGGGGGGGGGTGTTTGGGCTGATTTAAATCTCTTGTTACACATAATACATGTATTAATCATAGCATAGATCATAGATATATAATACATGCCATAAAAATAATTAAATCCAACATATAGTATTATTTCGAAAATACCGATAGAAAATTAGAAAAATAGGAATAAAATACAATTTACACCTATTATTGATACTCATGCCATTTTCGTCCCAAATATACATATATACATCATAATATATGATTTAGATATTAAATAATATCATAGGATAGAATTATAGCATTAATTCATGCATATAAAACCCTAATTTCAAAATTAGGTTTCAAAATTATAAAAATCATATCGATTTTTAATGATCTAAAACTGATTTCATAGCTTAATAACACTCATATATATCATATTATAAAGTTTAGATACCATATGATAATTTAATAGTGTCATTTCATGTGAAAACCAAAGTTTATAAACTTAGGGTTTTGAAAATTTCAATATCAAATTATCGAATTCAATAACTGAAAATTCGATTTTAATAATTAATAATACTGAAATTATATAAAATATTAATAGGAAATTAATTATTATAATTTCCGAGCATTAAACTCATTTTTCAAATCGCTTTCAGACATCGACGCTCAAAACGCCTCAAACGCTCAAAATCGACTCATCTCAAAATGGTCGCAGAAGTTCACACTTACTAAATAAATATATTCCTTTTAATATAGGAAGTAAGATGGAAATTAATTCCAAGCTTCACCGCCGAAAATTTCATGAAAAGTCGACGCTCGATACGCTGTTTCGACGTTAGAATATATCGACTAATCATTTCGTAATATTTCAATCCTTTAATTCACAATCCTTAGTGAATTATGAAAGGAATTCGTTTAACGATATCGTATCGAAATCACAAGATTCGATGTCGTAAAAAGATAATATACGGCAAAACCCTAATTACGGGTTTAGAAAAAACCGTAATCGATATTCGCTTTTCGAATATTACAACTAAGTTTTAAGCTTAGAATTTAATTCCATTGTTATTGGAATGATTTAATAAAGTGATTACGACTTTATTACGACCATGTTGATATGAGTCGATATTTAAGCGTTTGAGGCGTTTCAAACGTTAACTTTTAAGATGACTTGAGAATCAAGTCTAACGATCAAGGAATTATGATATTTAAATTCCTATGAAGAATATTATTTAGCATTGAATTAATGCTAGAGAATTTTGGAAATTATATTTGTGATTATTTAAGATTCTCGAAAACCCTAAATCGAGAATTAGGGTTTTCTACCTATGGATTAATTCCAATATTTTTCCTATGATATAATTTATCATCTAGGATATATATTATGCTATATATCTACTTATAGCATGAAAATGAATTTTGGGCATTAATTTATTGTAAATGCGAGAACTTCCTATTGTTTTAACATAGGATTATTTAATTTTGATCATCCAATTTGTGTTATTTCTTAAGTGTAGTATTAATACACACTTATCAAGTAAAATGTAGATGAAAAATACTCTAGCTTTTAATTTAATTGGGAGCCGATTATGTTGACAATTTTACACAAAATCAATTTTGATTTCTATACATGATTGCTATTTTTGGGATAAGGTGTATTAAAATACACTTGAGAGTTACAACAATCAAAATCTGATTTTCTTCCCGCATGCTGCTTGAAGTCGTGACTTATATACAAGCAAGAGACAAAAATTTTCTTTGTGCTTCCCAAAATCTTTTTAAAGCTTCAAGAGTAAATGAATGTAAGAGATATTTAGACATGACATAATCAATCTTTGACTTCAATTTTATTCCATTTTATATGTGTGTTGATTAATTTGTGAGAGAGCCGAGAGGGTCGCATGTGTGTTGTTTCATTTGTTATTTTTGCTAAGTATATATTATGTATTGAAACACAAACACATCACACTTATATCTCCTTCTCTCCTCTCAACATACTCCCGAGAGCATTTCTTTTGAAAAACCAAGTTTCATCTTCTTCCATTCTCTCAAATATCTTGAGCTCTAGTTACCCTACAACCGATCGACACCGTTAACAAGGTTAGGAATCGAACAAGCTTCGATTATACCTTAAGTTTTTAATTTTCTAATGGTTTGATCATAGTTTTCAAGCATGTGTTCTTAAGTATAATTTATGCTAAGTATGATATTTGTTTATTAATTATGTGTATTCATATAAAATGAAAGCATGTAGCATGTTTAGAAATTAATTAAACATGCTATGAAATTATTTTATTGGTGTCGAAAATTTCCATGGATGAGTTAGGGTTGGATTAATGATATATGTTGTCATAGCTTCTATAGTGATTATTGTGAAATTTAAAAAATCCTAGCTATAAATCTCTAATTACCGAAAATGCATGGAAAATCTAGATTGTTGTATAATTTTAATTTGAGAAATATAATAGCATATTATTGATCTAGGGTATTGATTAGGTGTTGTAGGAATTTATTAGAATTTTGGACATATATAGCTAAATATTTTCAAAAGTGCCGAAACCTAGAGCTATAGGATTAATGGTTTCTAATGTGTTATTACATGATATTATGATGTATTAGTGCTATATGATAGTATATAAGCATAGTCTAATTTTATTAGATTTTATAAAATTGTTTGGTATATATATACTATAGTAGCCGTGAGCTACATTTGGTTATTTCTTGGTGTATGGTTTGATTTTATTAAACCATAGGTTATAATTATATTATATGTTAATATTTGAGGCTTGTGTATAATTATTGGAATTTTGGAAAATTTTGGTATTATTTTATAAATAACCGTGACCTATTCTATGAAATAGGTGAGTTCCAAATTTCCCTAGAGTGATATTAATACGTATTAATGATCATAGTGTAAAATAATACACTATATGAATTTAGAAAAAAAAATTGGAACAAGTTTGGAAAAAAATGTGTTATAGCCGTGAGCTATAAGTGAAAATAAGGAATTTTAATTCCTTTTTAATCAAGAATAATAATTTATTATATGTATAAAAATTATATTAGACATAATTGAAATTTTGAGAATTATTAAACATAGAATATTATGTTTAAGACGAAACGTTATATTAAATAACGTTAAAAGCATAAAATAATGCTTAAAGTATTAAAAGATTAATATTGAAAGAAAATATTAATCAAGTTTATCGATTTGCGTGAAAAATCGAGAATTGAAAAGAAATCGATTTATATTAATTTTATACATTAAAATGTATTTTATTGAAATTTTATAACGAAAAGTCAAAATGGTTGACTTTCGAAATTAACGTCTAAAAATCGTTCGTTAAATCGCTAATACGTGAAAAGCGATTACTTTTATCCGATTATCTCAATTGTGAGAAAAGATTTCATAATTGAAATCATTTTATTGAATAACGTTATTATCGTTAATTATTTAACCTAAAGGTTAAAGCGAGGCTGTAGATCATATTACGTCTCTCTCGAAATACGAGAATTATTTTTATTGAAATACGTGTAGAAACGACGTATAAAGTTTATTAGAACTTTGAATTATTATTCTATTTATCAAAGCTGAATGAACTTTGAAAATCTCGACAAGCGTGCCAACGTGCTAAACGTAAATTTTTGCGTAAAGGTGGGACGTGAAGACTCACACGCAACCAGAGGAGAACACGCGTATCGAAATTCGAAGTTCAAAAGTAAAGGTGGGCTTTACTATACTCAAACTGGTAGAATTTACCAAATGATTTATTTATGATGCTTTATTGCAAGCAAATATTTATGAACTGATTTATTTAATTACCTGCCCAAAATGTTTATGTTTTGTGTATGTATCCAATTCATGATTGTTGATGCATAATGTTGGGTAGCTCCCACTTTATGACATGCTTGAATTCGTATTCTTGGAAGTACCCCCAAGGATGATGGAGAATTCAGTATCTGTCTTTGAGATGGCTGGATTTTGTGCGATTATTTGTATTTGTGTCTTTGAAAGGGTGCTCGGCCGGTCATGGCGTCTGTGAGAGGAGGCCTCCTCTCCAGCGCGGGAATTATTGTGGAATGAATTATTGTGGTGGATATGGATCATACATACATGGAAAAATGTCTGCGCAGACGAATCTTTATGGAAAATGAAAGAAAATATTTATTAAGCACGAGTATTTCCAATTAAAACCTCGTGTATTCTTGTGATAAAGCGAGTAATTCAAATGTGATAAATTATTTTGGCATGAGCCATCGAGTGCAATCTTGTACTCGACACGCATGTTTGTTTTAAATGTGCAGGTTGAGCAGATGATGGATGGAGATGTGTCGGAGCAGTCGGAACCCCTTTTGAATACGATATACATTAGAAACCTTGAATACACATCGTATGTGTATTCACATGTTTTTCCGCTGCAATTGAATTAATTTATTTTATGATGTTGTTAGTTGAATATGTCTAGAACATATGAGTTGTTGTATATATATTGGTTAAAGCTTTCTTGATTATTATTCCAAGTATTAGCCCCTGTTAAATCGTACTTAGGATTTAGGGGCTGTTACAAGTACGTCGTTCACATTTCTCGAGACTTTCAAAGTCTAAAATAAACTTCGATATTCTATATCGATATAAACTGAATTCCTTAACGAATTCAATACGCTGTTCACTTGCGTATTTCAATTAAACCGTTCTCGTTCTTCGAGATACGTTCAACTATTTCGTTTTAACCGTTCCGGTTTAAACGTTCAACGTATTTATACGTTTTTCGATACAAGGATTTCATTTATGAAATTCTTTCTTACCAAAGAGGTTTCTTTACCTACTTAGTACGTTTTACGCGTATTAGCGTATTTATCGAACGTATTTCGTACGTTGACTTCAAAGTCGAAAATTTTGACTTTCTGTAGTAATTTCCTTACTAATCCATATTCTAAATCGATTTTCACTCGATTTCTTTTTGTAAAGTCCTAATTCTCGATTTGTCACGCAAATCGATGAACTTTATTAATATTTTTTTAAAATATTAATCCATTTAATCATTAAACATTATATTTCATTTATAACGTTATTAAATATAACGTTTCATCACAAACATAGTAATCTATGTTTATAAAATTTTATAAAATCCAAATATGTCTAAAATAATTTTTAGACATATAATATACATTATTAATTTTAATTAAAAAGGATTTAAAAATCCTTATTCTTCCTTTATTGCTCACGGTAATTTTCGAAAATTATCAAATGGGTTTCAAATTTTTTTCTAAATTCATATAGTGTATTATTATACACTATGGTCATTAATATGTATTAATATTAACCATATAAAAATCGAGCATCACCTTATCCATTTAAATAGGTCACGGCATTTTCTTAAAAATTGTCCAACAATTCCCAAAATTTTATATAATTAGTACAAGGTCCCAACATTGATTTATAACACATTTATAACCTATAGTCCATCATAAACCATTTCTTCATCAAGGATTATAACCCTTAAGCTCACGGTATTTTTGAAATAAATACTAAACAATTTGTAAAAATTCCAACAAAATTATACCATGCTCAAATACTATAGTATAACAATATAACATCATAATACTCATCAAAAACCATTTGAATCATCACCATTTTGAGCTTGAAGCTCACGGCTTTTTTGAAACAATGAGTAATTGATTTCCAAAAATTCTAATAAATATACACCATGCTTATATACCAAGGTATAATAATATAACATCATAATTTTCATCAAAAACAAATAAATCCACATGAGTATGGGTTGGAAGCTCACGGCCTTTTTTCAAAAATTTGAGCAAATGATTTCCAAAAATTCTAGTAAATTCATGTAACACATAATCAAGGTCCTAGATCATTAATATACCATTGCATTTCTAAAATAAAAATCATACACCAAGTTATAATTTTTTTAAGCTTTGGTATTTTCGAAAAATAGGCATAGGATTTTCTAAAAATTCCAAATAAATTACTATGAACTCTCATCATATCATAGATCAATAATCTGTCACGACCCCATTCCGGACCAACCCGACCTGGAGGGTGACTAAGTACTAGGAGTAGTACTTTAGGGTTACATGAATAAAATGGAGATGTGTAAACATAAGCTAACATGCTTGAGTAGAATCTGAGATGATGTTATATTGTTTTGAAAAGGTTTAGCCATCGGACCCCAAAACTTGGCACGATCCGATGGGCCTCAATAGTTTAAAACATAAAGCATAAATAAGGGAGTTCGAGTGTAGCGGCGGAAAGTGTGTGAATACATATATGACGATATGCATTCAAGGTATAAACCACAAATTCAAGTAAATCGGTCGAGGACACTGGACTCTCAACACTTTCCCCATCATCACCATCGAGCTCAACCGCACATTTAAAACAAACATGCGTGGCTAAGTACAAGAAATTGCACTTAGTGGACTTATGCCGAAAACATTTGATAGATTTGGATTCTGTTGCGCGATATCGAGTAAGTCGCAGGGTTTTAGTTAAAATGTCTTCAGGCTTACCAAATCATTTTCGGTTCAGTAAACATAGCTCGCCGAGCATTTTCTTGGTGTGTATGGTCCGTATCTCATAGTCACAATACATAATAATAAAAATAAACGTCGAGAGGGAGGCCTCCCATCTACGACGCCGTGACCGGCCGTAATCCCGTACAGCACATAGTCACTCTCTGCAAGCATATGTTAACACAGCGTATAGTTCCAACCTTCACGCCAATCCTAGCCAGGCATTTATCATCCGGCACAGGACCCGACATTAAAAAGGTTGGGTGCTACCACAACAATTGATATAATAGTTCCAACCATCTCCACAGCCCTACCGGGCATAACGAGATAGGATCCATACACAAAACGAAATATTTTGGCGGTAATGCAAGAAACATTTGATAAACGGTTGTAGGATAAGTCTTTGTAAATAAACTCATTTGAAATAGCGAGAAAGTCACGTTTTAGTGGGTAAGAAAACCCACGAAGATAAAACTTTTGATAGAAAAAGCCCACCGGACTATGGTTCGTTGTAAAAGTCCCAGTTCGATCGTTCATCCAAAATCCCGTCATTGCGTTTGCGTCCACACCTTTACTTAAAAAGCGAGGTTTTAGTCGTCGCTCAAGTCTATCGAGACTTTCGAAAACTAAGATAAACTTTGATATTTCATATCGATGTGAGACTAATTTAGTGAATTGATACGTCTCTAACACGTATATGATTGAATTGTTCTCGTTTTCGAGATACGTTCAACGATATAAATGCGTTTTCGATATATGGGTTTCATTTGTGAAATCTTTTCTTACTAATGAGGTATCATACTCAATTAGTATATTTTACGCGTCTTGACGTATTTATAAGCGTATAATCGTAGGTTTGACTTTGAAAAGTCAACGAAGTCAACATTGATCGACAAAGTCAACGAGTTTGACTTTTAAATAGTAATTTCTTACTATTTTGTTTTATAAATCGAATTTGATCGATTTGAAAGCGTAAAGTCCTATTTCTCGATTTATCTTGTAAATCAAGGACTTATAAATATTTTCGTATTTTAAAAACCCTTTTATAAATAAAAAGCGTATTTTGGTATTTTAAAACGTTATAAAATGAGCGTTTGTCTCAAACATAGCAATCTATGTTTATAAAATTTTGTAACATTTAAAACTGTCCAGAATATTATTTTACCAAAATTTTATTAATAAACTGTTTTAAAAGGATTTAAAATCCTTATTAATTATCGAAATTTTCGATAATTGTCTTAAAAATATCAAATGACTTTGAAAATTTTTCTAAATTAATATAGTGTATTATTATACACTATGGTCCAGAATATGAATTTATCAAATTCATATAATACCGTTGCTATTTATTTATATATATACATATATATATTTACGGTAATTCCATATAATAGGAATAATTATCCAAAATTCCCAAAATTGATATACACTTAGTATAATATCCCAACATCAGTATATAATATTTACATAACCCATAGTTCATCATAACTATTTATTTCACAATATGTAACAATATTCACGGTAATAATAAGATAATTACCAAATAAATAGCAAACAATTTCTAAAAGTTCTAAATAAATTCCAACATCAATAAACATTATATTATAACATTGTAACATCATAACATCAACCAAAAACATTTGAATCATCACCATATGGAGCTCAATAGCTCTCGGCTTTTCGATTTAACATGTTATTTGATTTTCAAAATTCCAATAATTATATACTATGTTTATACACTATAGTATATTAATATAACATCATAATATTTATCAAAACTAATTAAATCATCACCTTCAAGAGCATATCACTCACGGTTTATTTGATTTAATTTAGTATTTGATTTCCAAAATTCTAATAATTTTACACAATACATAAACAATATACTAAAGCATTAATACACCATGCATGTTCAAAAATAAAATCATACACCAACCTATGACATTATAATGCTCTCGGCCTTTTTAATTAAATAGCAATTGATTTTCAAAAATTTAATTAAATCATAGAACACATAATCAATCTAAAGCATTAATATGTCATTACATGCTTGAAATAAAAATTATACACTAAGGTATAATATATATAAGCTCACGGCATTTTTAAACTTTAAGCTAGGGTTTTCAAAATTTCTAAATCAATACTATAGTCTTAAATCATATAATAGAGCACATAGAAATATTTTTATAAATTTCAAAATTAATATAACATATACTATGGTTTGAACATCATAAATATACAAGCTAAACCCTTACAACATTTCATATATAACATCTCATGTTCATGCTTATATTTTTGTAAATAAAATCATCAAGAACCTAATCATAACCAAAGCTCATGCTCAAGAACAATTAAACACACATATATAAACATACATGGAACCTATATATATTAAAAAGTTTTCGATTTTCTTGCATAAAGAAGGATAAAATCAAGCTAAAGACCATGACTGAGAATGTGTAGCCCCACAATCCTAAGTACGGATTAACAGGACTATAACTCTAAACAGGATAATTATAAAGGAGATTCTTTTAACAATAAATGTAAAACATATGTCAACTATATTCTTTGACTTTAGTACATAAATTTAGGTTCTTGCAGTGGAAGACATGTGATAAGTACATATGACGATGTACTATCAAGGTATAAACTTTTCAGCGACAATAATCCTATTGCTCAACACTGCTCCATCCATCATCGCTCAAACCGCACATTTAAAACAAACATGCGGTGAGTACAAGAATGCACTCGGTGGACTCATGCGAAAATATTTTATCATTTGAAGATACTTCGCCACATCATGGTAAGACACAAGGGTTTTAGTTGAAAATGCCTTGCGCTTACTAAAGCATTTTATCGATTCATAAAATCATCGCTGGCGGGCATTTTTCTTAGTGTGTATGATCCATATCCCTTATCATCATTCATCATAACATCATAGTCGAGCGTCGTGAAGGAGGCCTCTCTCACGACGCCGTGACCGGCCGTGGTGTCCTTCTGAAGACACGGTCACCTTAGTGTACACGTTAATCCTAGCGGTATTGTCCTTCCAAAGATAGGATCCGATATCGATTTCATTCATAAGTTGGGAGCAACCCAACAACATTCATAACATTTCATAACATCTCATGGATAGGATACATATACAAAACATAAACATTTTGGCGGGTAATCTTGTAAACATTTAACAACAGTTGAAATAAGCATCGTAAATAAATATTTGAAGCATTTTATTCTTGAGTAGAGTAAAGCCCACTGGATCAGATTGCCTTAATCCCATTTCTTGACCTGTAAGTCCTAGCTTTAGCCTATCTATTCTTGACCTTGAGGTTTTGGAGCTGGAAAAATCCATTGGGTCTTAGAACCCATATTTCTACTTTAGTGTATATCATGGTATGATATACACTCAATTGACCATGTGGTAGCACCTAGTCAAATATTTCACGTTAAGGTATGCTTTCGTGAAAATATCGTATCATGATGTTTTATCATAATTCGTACATCTTATAATGCTCTATCGTACCTTGCGACATAACATAATGAATGCATCGATTAATAGCATGTTAGTCACATAAGGCATACTTCACATAGGGGTTTCCAACACTTAGTCAAATTTCAAGTGTTTTAATTTCAGCAAAAACAGCTTGAAACAGCCCAAGTGACGAACTTTGACGATCCATAACTCTCGATTCAGAATACGTATGGTCGCACAAAGATACATTCTGGAAACCTCTAAACATGTACTACAAGTTCTAAGAAGGAATTAAATCCAAATGAGTCGTGGTTCTGAAGATATAGGGTCTCAAAGTGGGCAACTCAAACTGACTTCTATACTTAGAAAATTTTTCAGAATTTTCAGTTTTAGCTTAACAACGAGGGTTTATGAGGCTCGTAACTTTTGACTCGCAATGCCAAAATGGCTGAAGGCTACCAATTTAGAAACCTTGTAACAAGTACTACATATTTCATGAAGACCATACTGGAAAATATCTAACTCATCGAGAAATACATAAGTCCAAAGTTGACTAGTTGGAAATGGACAGTTTCCAGTAGGTGACTTTGGGTCGATGAAAGGTATACCTATAAAACTTGGTTTGGGATAAAACTTTCCAGATCATAACTAGACATGGTGGGGAACATTTCTTATGAAGAAACCCAAGTCCAAATCGGACTACAAATGGCTTGAACACCTCACGTAAAAGTCATACTCGAACAGCCTATTAACATAGAAATTTTCTAAGGCAGTTTGTCCAAAAAGGCTTACTGAAATGCGTCAACTTTAAAAATTCACCGTGAGTTCATTATAAGGAATCTGGAAATGAAACCAATCATATTGAAAAGCCACTTAAGTCTAGTTTTATCCAGAAAAAGCCTCACTCAATGATTCACCATAGATTGGGAGATAACAATGTTTTACCACAAGCTATCACTCCCGTGACAGTTTTGTGCAGTTAACTTGTAAAATCTGGAATAAATAGTAAAGATTTTTATAAAATTCTGAAAATTTACAGGAATCTTCCAGACATGCCGAATTATGTTTCTGCCAAATTTTAGAGTTTTATCATTATCCAAACTTAAAACGAAAGCCATGCGCTATGGGTGATAAACACGGCGATTTCGCAGATTTGTGCAGTGTTTTTGATAAATACAATTAAAATAGCAAATCAATTTGGATGGACTTGAAATTTTACAGAGGCATACTAGACACATATAATTTCAACATATCAAAAATTCACAATCATCGGACCACTGAAACTTAGTCAAATAAATTCGTGAAGTTTCTGTTCGTCCAGGAATCAACATGCAATGATCAAAAGTATTGAATCTACCTATTAAATCAACATGCAATCACTTTCAAGCATAGACCCAACACATTCAAGCATATTGATGAACATGCATGTGTATATCTTGATCATACCTAGGATCTAAGGAGGTGGTATCTACCTTAGCCACGAAATTTAAGAGAATCGAGAGGATGAAGAGTGGATTGGGGCTGTCCACCTTGAGGGCCTTCTGCCGTGAGATGAAGGTGAGGGGAAAGCTCTTGGCCTCCTTGCAGACTTTAGAGAGAGGAGGAGAGGAGAAATGGGGAAAGGGAGAGGGAAGAGGACGGAGAATGAGGAGAGAGTGGCTGGAGTTTGGGGGGTATGTGGTATGGAGGAGTGAGGTATTACATGAGTGACAATTGTCACCAAAAATTCTCATGCAACAACACCACACACACACCCCATCACACAGCACGAAAATTACATATATATATGTATATATATAGTAGATTTTAATAGTGTAGTTAGGATATAATTAATCCAATGTCACTTAGATACATGTAATAGATAAATCAACAAATAAGTGCTTAGTATATATGTGTATATAGCTCTCGGCTATTACACTATGCCAAAGGGTCCAAATTTTATTTTCCATGCCAAACATTGATATAGGTTATGACATATAGTTTAGATGATAAATAATATCATAGGATAAATTAATGGCATCATTTTATGCGACAAAAATCGAGTTCGAAAATTAGGGTTTTCGAGCGTTCAAAAAATGGTAACTATCGAATCTTGATGATCTAGCATTGATTTAATGCTAAATCATACTGTAATTACATATACTAATAATAGGAAATTAATTCCTATAATTTCTTGATCGATTAAAGCGCTTTTCGTTTCATCTCAAAGCGTTAACGTTTGAAAGCGTTAAACGTTCATTATCGACTCATCTCGAAATGGTCGTCATTACTTTAATAAATTATTCCATTAATAATGGAATTTAATTCTAAGCTTAATTTCTTAGAAAAAATTACGACGTTTTAACTATCGATCTGAAATCGGCGTTAAAGTAAAATCGACCTATACACTTCATATACTCTTATTCCTTAATTCACAATTCTCGTTGAATATAAAATAGGAATTCATTCCCCGTAAATAATCGAAATCATTATTCGATATCTTATGGATTGAATCATCTCGGTAATTTCTAATTTACGGGTTTTAAATACCGTAATTAGGCGTCTAATTTGCGGGGTATTACATCCTACCCCTTAAAAGAAATTTAGTCCGAAATTTGCATACCTCATAAAGTATGGGTATCTTAACGTCATAACATCATAACTTTCCACGTGCTTTCTTTTCGTCCATGGTTCTTCATTGGATTTTCATTAAAAGACCCAAATTTTCTTCTTTAATCGTTACATCGTGCAATCAAATTAGTCGTAGATTTTCATCATAACTCATACGAGTCAAAGGTCACGTCATCATGTTGGTTTACGTGAATTGGGTCATTTTCGTATTTCCTTAAGCTGCGACACGTGGAAAAATATTTCGTACTTTCCCCAAATGTGGTGGAAGTACCAAGCTATAAGCTACTAGGCTATCATTGCTAGGAGCTCGTAAGGTCTATAAAGCGTAATCTCAAAATTCTTGTATCTAAACTTATAATTCCTCTAGATGGAGAAATCTTAAGAAACTTTAATTCCGCATTCAAGAATGCGGTTCGGGTTCTGGCGTACCCGTAAGACTTTTATCATCTAAGCTTTTCTTATTCCTTGCCTCGTTGGTAGATATCTTAATCGTTTCATTTACAACGTCAGGATTTTATACCTTGCTCACCTACTTTGTTACAATAAAGTGGTGGTCAACACTTCTTCTCTGTCACGCCTCATAAGGCTACATTGATCGTTATTTGGTAGCTATGGTCGCACGTAAACTTACTAAGTGGTACAATCGTTCTCACTTGCATCTTGGTTTAACACTTGTGTTCTATCGTATCCTTAAACATTCATATTGTCCCTTTGATCGCCTCTTACGCTTTGTGGTGGACATCTATGTTAAGGCTCAATCTCGTGTCTAACTTCTTTTGGGAGTTAGTTAAAAATCTAGGGTACTCTTGAAGTCTCTATCGAAGGCGATAGGTTTTGGTACTCCTTGTAAATATAAAATTTCCTTTTGTATAAGCTGAGTTAACTTATTGGATCTCTGAGTCATCCGAATAGGCGAGACAAAACATAATTGGCGAGTTAATCCACTACTAGCCATATAGTAGTGCAACTTCTTTATGACTTTGGTAAAATCTGTCACAAGATCTATTTCTATATCATTCTATTTCCATTCGTGTAGTTCTAGAGATTATACTCTCTTATAAGGCCTTTGATACAATGCCTTTACTTGTTGATAACCGAGACACTGCTCGATAATATGGTTATATCTCATTTCATTCCTTGCTATCTAGCTTTTCTCGTAAATCATAATACATCTTAATAATGCCTGGTTGGCGGTATGAGAAGGATCATGAAATTCATTCTTGGTTTCATTTCTAAGCTTATTATTGCTTGGAAATATATGTATATCTCTCTCTTAGACAATATAACATTGTCCAGCGCTCCTTAGAATCCTTCAGCTTTTCATTCCTTATATTAATTCGTATTCTATTCCCATCTTCATTCTCTCTTTTTAGTCATATTTCACCTTGGTTGTGGGAATACTACTTACATTAGTCCCCGATTGCCCGACTATTTACATTCTCGTTTTCTTAATCTTTCGATGAGTTTTCCTTTTCTATAAGGACATACCATAATTTAGGCTGAATTTTATAACTTAGGCATTAGATTCTACATTAACCTTCCTTAGGTGATTATTTATCACAATTATAATCTTTTACTGATTTGAGCCATCTTTTCTATCCTGTATCCAAGTTTCTTTGCTCGACGAATAACTTCAACTTTTGTGAATTGTGAAGGGTTCTTAACTTATTGATATAGGAGTGATGTCCTCGCGACTTTGGTATTTATACTACTGTCACTATCAGAGGTAATAGATTTTGGCACTCCGTGAAGTCGTATAATCTCCTTTACATACAGCTGGGCTAACTTGTTAGATCCATAAGTACTTTGGATTGGTAGGAAGTGAGCACTCTTGGTGAGTCTATCAACAATTACCAATATAGCGGTGTTCCCTCTTTTGATTTGGGTAAGTTAAGTATGAAGTCCATCGTTATTTCATCCCATTTCCACTCGAGTATTTCCAACGGTGTAACTTTTCGTATGGACGTTGGTGTAACGCTTTCATCTGGCGGCAAAAAAGGCGGTGTTCTACGAAAGAAGCTATGTCTCGTTTAATGCCTTCCCACCAAAACTTTTCTTTCGGTCTTGGTACACCTTAGTACTATCGGGTGGCGGTGTAGGGTGTATCGTGAGCCTCAACCATTATTTCATTTTGAAGTTTTGCGTTGTGCGGACGCATATTCTTCCTTGAGACAATAAGGCGTTGTCAAGCGCCTCACGGAAGTTCTTAAATCCTCCAGCCCCTTACCCTTTCTCGGATCTTTTCTAACTTTTCCTCCATCCTTTGTCTCTCGACGATCCTTTTCTTAAATCGATTCATCACTATTTCAAGTCATGAGTTAGGAAATTCTGTTCATGTGGCCTAAGTCATCGTGACACATAAGTTATTATTTATCTCATATTAATACATAGCCTTACTTTTATTAATCCGTGAGAATTGTGACTCTATTTTGGGGTAACTATCTTATTGGTCTTGTTACCTTAGAGAGTTCTTAATGGATCTCTAACTGAAGTCAATTAATCTATAAAATTCATGATCTTATTTTAGGTCATTGACGTCTTTCATCTTTATTTGTTTTGTCCTTTGTCAGATCTACATTGTTCTCTTTTAAAGACACTATGTGCCTGAGGAATATTTCTCTTTTAAGCGAAATTTACAAAAGCGTACTTGCAAAATTTTGCGGCTCTTAAAAGTCGTAAACGACCCTTCGATTTTCTTTATGTTCTTTCTCGTCCTTTGAATAGATAAGAACATCATCCATGAGGATTGAGATAAAAATTATCTAGGTATGTGTGAAACACTCGTTTTTTTTTTAGGTTCATGAACAGGGTTGGTGCATTGGTTAGTCCGAATGGCGTAACTATTATCTCATAGTAACCATATCTTATACGGAACAATTCATTTCCGTATTTCGGATACCATTCTTCAAGACCATATAATATTACATCATAATACCTCAGTGAGGACATTTCGTACATTACTTACGAGGGTCGGTCTACTGAGCTGACTGATTACAAGGCGTCTAGCTCTTTTTACACTCAAAACTTTGGCACTTCTTTCACCATATTCATAAATTCTTCCAAACTACGTTTATTTTACATATTATAATCACATCATTTTCATCATCAACCATTCTCTACATATAAGTCTTATATGATCCTAAGATTCTATGTCTTTGAGTGACCTTTGTCGGAGTCGTACTCCTCCCTTGGAAACTTGTCTTTCTCCAAGTACGTTTTTACCTCATATATCCGACGATCTTTCTCTTTCAGAGAGCCAGGGGTCCAGCTGCTCCCCGTTTCTTCTTCAATGCCATAAGTTGGTGTTACTTTTATCATAAAGTATGGTTGGGTTGGTAGCGGTAATTCTCCTAATCCGCGAGGGCGATAAGATTTTATCCTTTTGCCCTTCTCGTCTCTTTCTGGTACCATTGATGGCACAGGACGTGGGGCGGCGTTCGGAACATCAGGGTACAACCATTCCTTTATACCGTGTGGTGTACTTGCCGAGGTCCAGGACAAGTACTCGTAAGTGTCGTTCCCTACGCATTATATGTATACTTGAGCCTGTTGACAAATCCTGGTAAGTCTGTCTAGGCTTTGGAATTTTTATCATGGAGAAAATATTCTCTTGATACTTTTCTTGCAAAATTTTCTGCCAATCTGTTGGCAAATGACAGATACGGCGTTGGGTACCATCCTCATTTGACACTCTATAGTTACGAGTATCCATCCAGAGGTGCAAAAATTTCTTCAAAACTGTTCTAAATTCATTTCTAGTTCATATTAAAAGAGTTGATACGCTCGTGTGAGTTATAAACTTCTAGGCCTTGGGGTTAACTCTTACCCGTTAAACTCCTTTTTCTTATCATTTGTAAACGGATATTTTTAGATAAATCCGACTTAATTTAAGCAATGGAGGGGATTTCTAAACAAGAAGGATCTCTTAAAGAATTAAACACTTTAAGATATATATAACCTGTAGATGACTCATGATTCTTATCTTAATACCCATTTTACATTTTACATCTTCAGTCGTATATTGCCTTAAAGATGTTCGCATAGGCGAACAGTGGGTACTGATATTCTGTCGTGTGAAACCTCTAACGAAAAGGCTAGGCCCAGGTCACTAATCACATGAATAACAGCCATTTCCGAAACTTCTTGTCTCTAAAATTATATCTACGTTCCACATAGATATAATGATCCAAATCATTGGATAGAACTTTAGGCGATTCTAGGTTCAATTCTGAACTTGAGCAACACTTGCGATGGTCATAAATTCTCGTATAGGTAAGGGGATTTTCATTTTCTTGATTCGCTTACCCTGAGTTGGGTTCTATCGCTTCTACGCATACTTGATGTTAAAAAGCGAAGCACCTAAATTGAACAAAATCTTATAGGTATTCTGAGAAATTTTTTCTCATACCTATTCTGCCTTTTGGTTCTGTTTGTTCTGTTTTCGATGTGAGGTATAGGCTTTGGTCTACGGTCTTTCCGTTTATTCAAGTAAACATCTATTTCATATGTCCTTGTCCTTTCCATTGGGACATCATGTTCCCTTGCTATGACCTTCTGTTGCCTCATTCACTTTATACTTCTCGGTATTAGTATCGTTATGCTTTTACTAATAGCATTCGTGGTTAGGTCTACATCAACTTATCCTTTGATATTTGATATATTTCAATAATTAAATCTTATCGTAAAGATCGTCATGTCTCTATTACTATCATTCATTCTTGATCCAGTATGAATGATTTAATTTCCTTTGTCACTTTATTGATCTTAGGGATATATTTCTCATATATCCTTACTTTAAACTCCTTTCTAGAGAAATCCTTGTACTGGCATTTAGTGCCATCGTTTGTAATATCCCTTTTGGATATACGTCATTTCTTCTTAATCCTTTATTGATTTATCATGCAATTTCGCATAAGATAAAATCCTTTGTCCACTGGGGATGTATTATACTTTTGCTTTGACGTCAAATATCTTTACCATTTTCTCGACATTCAATGATTTCTTCATTTCCATGTCAGAGATACTTAACACCTCACTTTATTGATCGTCACAAAAATATGGGGTAAGATTTACAATTAGGTCCACCTTAAAATCCTTCCATGTGAATCTTTTCCTGTGCTCTCTTGGATGTATTTCCTTTGCAAGATCTATAGGAACTATCTTGTTTGTTAACTATTAAGTTACACAAGATAAGCGTTTCGTGTCATTATAACTTAGGGTATTAAGATTTATTTCAAAATAATGAATCTATTTCTTTACTTCAAAGGAATTACCTTACTTATCGAAATCATAACATCTCTGAAACTTATGTCATATCATGAACTATCTAATTGTATAGCTCATAATTTCTTCTACTATTTTTGACTTTTGTCCATTTTCTTGAGCATGGTATCTGAAAGTAATCTTACTTTCGTTACACTTCGGTTCCCACTTTCAGGACTAAAATCGTCATTATTGTCATATGGCTTGGTAGGGTAGTACATTCGTACACCATAACTTAATTCTAAGCATCTCATTACCATGTCTTGACTTCGGAGTTATTTCCTCCATACTTAGTTCACATACTAGGGATATCCTAGCTATTCACACATCTCAATGATTATGATCTCTAAATCTCATTATCTTTTGTTTAACTAAGTTTTAATTACTCGAAATCGATTATGCTCAAGCATAATCTCATTGACTGAGGTATAAGGCGAAAGATTTATTTTCTGGGATGCTATCACGTCTCATATATATATATTCTTTGAAAAGAATATCTTGTATGTATCTTCATTCTTTTAAACGTGTCTAACCTACTAGCGAGGTTTCAAGGATATCCAACTATCTTAAAGATAAGTTGTAATCGCTCTCGTCATGACATAATAAAGGAAATTCATATCCACGGATATCATATACTTTTCTTTACTTTTACTCTTTGCATTCGATGCTAAAAGTATCTTATTCATAACTTTGTTATCATAATAGTCGTATGATGGTATAACTTCATTGTTATCATTCTTTGTTAAGCCCATCAGGGTCATCACATTCATGTGTGCCATAGGAAAAATATCTCGTCTCATCGAGATTTTCTTTACATCATAATTTCTTGATGTCTATCACTTTCTTGATGCGAAACTTTTAGGTGGTGAGATAAGTCGACCTATTTCATGCCCGACATTTATCGCTTTACTAATTAGCTCTTGGGTGACAAGGTAAGTCAACCTTCATCATACTTGATGGTTTCAAGAGTCGAGAAGAGATTATCACGACTACTTACGTGAGGTCTTGTCTAATCCATCAAGATAACATCTTTTCAATGATTGAATCGATATGTTCCTTGGGTGAATAAATGGGGCTCTAGGGTCCGAAGACCGAATAGCGACTCTCGAGATTTCTTTGGTCATATGGGCTGGCGGACCGTCACAATTATATTCTCGATCACGCAAGGATTTGGGTTCAAAAGGACACTTTGTAAATTTTGAGTTGGAATTTTCTTGAGAAGAAGTGAGAAACTCGAATGATTTCTCAATTGGAACTAGGTCGTAGAGTTAAACTCAATGGCGAAATTGGGTAATGGATATAATTTGAAAGCTTATATACCCGTAATAGGTCATCAAAAAAGTTCTCATGTATGTCGAGGTTCTACTTGTATTCTTGAAGATCTTACTTTCTTAGTAACATTATAGGATTAGTATCATACTATATGATCTTACTCTTTTCAAATCGTAGAACTAACTTCAACTGATTCTCATGAATTCTGGAGTAGGAATCAGGAATTTGGTCCTTCATAAGAAATGAAGTATAGTGTATTAGGAGCACGTGGCGAAAACCATACGTAAATCGGAGTTCACACGACCGAGCAGTCAAAACAAAATCACTGCGCGGTGCGGGAAATTTACGCTTTCGCACCGAGGTCATAGCGATGCCGACACCAAGGTCGTACATGCCGTTACCGATGCCGGTAGTACAGAATATTGCTAATTTCAAGTCGGACAAACTACCCGGTCGACATGTCAAAGGCGATGTTATAAATTCCGATTTGAAGTCGGCGATCGCACATGTCGATGTCGAAGCCGAGGTCGTACATGTCGGTCGAACAATTTCGTATAAATCTTTCACTTTTCTTCACTCAAGATGGAATGAAGTTCTCAAATCCATCACTAATCTTGTTCTTGTAATTGAAGAAAGTTCTTACTTCTATGTTCTTTCGTAAAAAGGGATCATGCGTCTTATAAAGTCTACGTTCTATTGAACTAGCATGCTCATCATCATAATCAACTTTGTAGTTTGAAGTAAAACTTGAATATTCCTCGTAGCTCATTTATGCATACGTATTTCGTTGAATTTAAAGAATTCAACATATCATATTGACAATTCAATGTCGATCTCAATCATTTTAAAACGTGAAAATCATAACTTTGTTCATAATAATGAACCCTTATTACATTTCAGAAATTCAAACATTTCATCTTTGGCACATCATGCCAAAACTTTCTCATATCATTGTCATCATCTTTCTTATATCCTCCTTCTTTTCATAACTTTCTTGACAAATCATTTGTCACACGTTCATTCTCAACCTTTCTCATAGCTTTCATTTCTTTTGAAAGATCATATTAATCATCATCCACTTCACGACATAATATTTCATTTGCAGCTTTTGCAATAAATTTCACTTTAAATAAATTCACATAACATTCATTTCACTTAAAAATTTATTTCACTTTCAAACTTTTCGTTTTCAAATCGAGAAAAATAATTTCATAAACATTCGTCTTGGCCAGGCTAATTTTCAAAACTTTGGGAAAAGAGTCATTTACCTCATTTCGGTTGAGCTTGATGTGATGGAGTGTTGAGCATTGTCAGCTGATCTCTAGAAGTCTAATGACTCAATCTAGACTTAACCTTAAAGAAGATTTTGGGTTGAAGCGAACCGCTCACGATACCACTCTGTCATGACCCACAATCCTAAGTGCGGATTAACGAGGACTATAACTCTAAACAGGATAATTATAAAGGGAGATTCTTTTAACAATAAAGCGTAAAACATATGTCAACTATATTCTTTGACTTTAGTACATAAATTTAGGTTCTTGCGGCGGAAGACATGTGATAAGTACATATGACGATGTACTATCAAGGTATAAACTTTTAAATGACAATAATCCTATTGCTCAACACTTGCTCCATCCATCATCGCTCAACTGCACATTTAAAACAAACATGCGGTGAGTACAAGAATACACTCGGTGGACTCATGCGAAAATATTTTATCATTTGAAGATACCTTTGCCACATCATGGTAAGACCGAGGGTTTTAGTTGAAAATGCCTTGCGCTTACTAAAGCATTTTATCGATTCATAAAATCATCGCTGGCGGGCATTTTTCTTGGTGTGTATGATCCATATCCCTTATCATCATTCATCATAACATCATAGTCGAGCGTCGTGAAGGAGGCCTCCCTACGACGCCGTGATCGACCGTGGTGTCCTTCTGACACACGGTCACCTTAGTGTACACGTTAATCTAGCCGGTATTGTCCTTCCGGCATAGGATCCGATATCGATTTCATTCATAAGTTGGGGCAACCCGACAACATTCATAACATTCATAACATCTCATGGATAGGATACATATACAAAACATAAACATTTTGGCGGGTAATCTTGTAAACATTTAACAACAGTTGAAATAAGCATCGTAAATAAATATTTGAAGCATTTTATTCTTGAGTAGAGTAAAGCCCACTGGGTGTAGATTGCCTTAATCCATTTCTTGGGTGTAAGTCCTAGCTTTAGCCTATCTATTCTTGACCTTGAGGTTTTGGGTGGAAAAATCCATTGGGTCTTAGAACCCATATTTCTACTTTAGTGTATATCATGGTATGATATACACTCGATTGACCATGTGGTAGCACCTAGTCAAATATTTCACGTTAAGGTATGCTTTCGTGAAAATATCGTATCATGATGTTTTATCATAATTCGTACATCTTATAATGCTCTATCGTACCTTGCGACATAACATAATGAATGCATCGATTAATAGCATGTTAGTCACATAAGGCATACTTCACATAGGGGTTTCCAACACTTAGTCAAATTTCAAGTGTTTTAATTTCAGCAAAAACAGCTTGAAACAGCCCAAGTGACGAACTTTGACGATCCATAACTCTCGATTCAGAATACGTATGGTCGCACAAAGATACATTCTGGAAACCTCTAAACATGTACTACAAGTTCTAAGAAGGAATTAAATCCAAATGAGTCGTGGTTCTGAAGATATAGGGTCTCAAAGTGGGCAACTCAAACTGACTTCTATACTTAGAAAATTTTTCAGAATTTTTCAGTTTTAGCTTAACAACGAGGGGTTTTGCGAGGCTCGTAACTTTTGACTCGCAATGCCAAAATGGCTGAAGGCTACCAATTTAGAAACCTTGTAACAAGTACTACATATTTCATGAAGACCATACTGGAAAATATCTAACTCATCGAGAAATACATAAGTCCAAAGTTGACTAGTTGGAAATGGACAGTTTCCAGTAGGTGACTTTGGGTCGATGAAAGGTATACCTATAAAACTTGGTTTGGGATAAAACTTTCCAGATCATAACTAGACATGGTGGGGAACATTTCTTATGAAGAAACCCAAGTCCAAATCGGACTACAAATGGCTTGAACACCTCACGTAAAAGTCATACTCGAACAGCCTATTAACATAGAAATTTTCTAAGGCAGTTTGTCCAAAAAGGCTTACTGAAATGCGTCAACTTTAAAAATTCACCGTGAGTTCATTATAAGGAATCTGGAAATGAAACCAATCATATTGAAAAGCCACTTAAGTCTAGTTTTATCCAGAAAAAGCCTCACTCAATGATTCACCATAGATTGGGAGATAACAATGTTTTACCACAAGCTATCACTCCCGTGACAGTTTTGTGCAGTTAACTTGTAAAATCTGGAATAAATAGTAAAGATTTTTATAAAATTCTGAAAATTTACAGGAATCTTCCAGACATGCCGAATTATGTTTCTGCCAAATTTTAGAGTTTTATCATTATCCAAACTTAAAACGAAAGCCACGCGCTATGGGTGATAAACACGGCGATTTCGCAGATTTGTGCAGTGTTTTTGATAAATACAATTAAAATAGCAAATCAATTTGGATGGACTTGAAATTTTACAGAGGCATACTAGACACATATAATTTCAACATATCAAAAATTCACAATCATCGGACCACTGAAACTTAGTCAAATAAATTCGTGAAGTTTCTGTTCGTCCAGGGAATCAACATGCAATGATCAAAAGTATTGAATCTACCTATTAAATCAACATGCAATCACTTTCAAGCATAGACCCAACACATTCAAGCATATTGATGAACATGCATGTGTATATCTTGATCATACCTAGGATCTAAGGAGGTGGTATCTACCTTAGCCACAAAATTGGCAGAGAATCGAGAGGGATGAAGAGTGGATTGGGGCTGTCCACCTTGAGGGCCTTGCTGCCGTGAGATGAAGGTGAGGGGGAAAGCTCTTGGCCTCCTTGCAGACTTTAGAGAGAGGGAGGAGAGGAGAAATGGGGGAAAGGGAGAGGGAAGAGGGACGGCAGAATGAGGGAGAGAGTGGCTGGAGTTTGGGGGGGGGTATGTGGTATGGAGGAGGGAGGTATTACATGAGTGACAATTGTCACCAAAAATTCTCATGCAACAACACCACACACACACCCCATCACACAGCACGAAAATTACATATATATATGTATATATATAGTAGATTTTAATAGTGTAGTTAGGATATAATTAATCCAATGTCACTTAGATACATGTAATAGATAAATCAACAAATAAGTGCTTAGTATATATGTGTATATAGCTCTCGGCTATTACACTATGCCAAAGGGTCCAAATTTTATTTTCCATGCCAAACATTGATATAGGTTATGACATATAGTTTAGATGATAAATAATATCATAGGATAAATTAATGGCATCATTTTATGCGACAAAAATCGAGTTCGAAAATTAGGGTTTTCGAACGTTTGAAAAATTGGTAACTATCGAATCTTGATGATCTAGCATTGATTTAATGCTAAATCATACTGTAATTACATATACTAATAATAGGAAATTAATTCCTATAATTTCTTGATCGATTAAAAGCGCTTTTCGTTTCATCTCAAAGCGTTAACGTTTGAAAGCGTTGCAAAGCGTTCATTATCGACTCATCTCGAAATGGTCGTCATTACTTTAATAAATTATTCCATTAATAATGGAATTTAATTCTAAGCAATTTCTTAGAAAAAATTACGACGTTTTAACTATCGATCTGAAATCGACGTTAAAGTAAAATCGACCTATACACTTCATATACTCTTATTCCTTAATTCACAATTCTCGGTGAATATAAAATAGGAATTCATTCCTTCGTAAATAATCGAAATCATTATTCGATATCTTATGGATTGAATCATCTCAGCGAATTTCTAATTTACGGGTTTTAAATACCGTAATTAGGCATCTAATTGCGGGGTATTACAAAGGTATTTATTCAATTAACTCTCGGTATTTTTAAAATAAATAGCTAGGGTTTTCCAAAATTTTAAATAACATACTATAGTCTTAAATCATAACATAGATCAATAATACATGCTTAGAAAATGGTTGAGAAGCATTCGGTAAATCTCATATGTATTTTAACATTTTCAAAAATTATTTTAAACATATCATATGGTTGAAAATTTCATAACATGCTAGATCCATTCAAAAATCAAATGAACAACAACATATGATTATCTAAGCATACATTTCATATATTTTCAAATAAATCATCAAGAACAATATATCTCATGCTCTAGAACATTAAAACATACATAAATATATATATATAGCATTAGGAACACACATGGCGCATATATAAGCATGCTCGATTTTTCTTGAATAAGGAAGGTAGAATAATCGAAGCTATGGTCTTGTTTTACCTTGAAATGGTATGGAATCACAAGAACAATATAGTATCAAGGTTTGATGAAGGAATGAGAAGAAGGAAGAAAACTTTGAAAATAATGGGAGGATGGCTCTCGATTTTTTTCGAAAAGAGGAGAAAATGGAGTGTTTGAGAGTGTTTGAGTGTTTGAAAATGTGTAGAGTGTATAATGGCTTGAATGGGAAGAGTCTCACCTATGATATCTCTCTCTCTCTCTCGATTTTGGCTAGAAATGGCTAAAAATCTGCAGCCAAATGATTTTAGTAGGGGAGTGATGATTAGCTAGGAAAAAGGGAGCTCTTCATGGGTTGGGCGAAAAAAGGTGAACCATGCTTGTTTATAGGGGTGGCGGCGGTAATGGGTGGGTTTCAAGGGCTGATTTTATTTTTATTTTATACATAATACATGTATTAATCATAGTATAGGTCATAGATATATAATACATGTCATTAAAATAATTAAATCACATTATATAGCATGTATTTCGAAATTGGCGAGAATAAATAGAAAAATAGGAATAAAATATAAATCACACCTATTATTGATACTCATGTAATTTTCGTCCCAAATATACACATATATATCATAATATATGATTTAGATATTAAATATAGCATAGGATAAAATTATAGCATTAATTAATGCATATAAAACCTAATTTGAAAATTAGGTTTGAAAATTATAAAAGCGAAACTATCGATTTTAATGATCTAAAACTGATTTCATAGCTTAATAACACTCATATATATCATATTATAAAGTTTAGATACCATATGATAATTTAATAGTGTCATTTCATGTGAAAAACCAAAGTTTATAAACTTAGGGTTTTGAAATTTCAATATCAAATTATCGAAGTTTAATAACTGAAAATTCGATTTTAATAATTAATAATACTGAAATTATATAAAATATTAATAGGAAATTAATTATTATAATTTCACGAGCATTAAACTCATTTTCAAATCGTCTCAGGCGTTAACGTCAAAACGTCTCAAAGCGTTCAAAATCGACTCATCTCAAAATGGTGTGATAAGTTCATACTTACTAAATAAATATATTCCTTTTAATAAAGGAATTAAGATGGAAATTAATTCCAAGCTTCACTGCTCAGAAAATTTCATGAAAAGCTGACGTTCGATACGCGTTTGACGTTAAAATATATTGACGAATCATTTCGTAATATTTCAATCCTTTAATTCACAATCCTTAGTGAATTATGAAAGGAATTCGTTATAACGATATCGTATCGAAATCACAAGATTCGATGTCGTAAAAAGATAATATACGGCAAAACCACAATTACGGGTTTAGAAAACCGTGTCGTATATTCGTTTCTTTGGAATATTACATTCCACCCCTTCGAAAAATTTAGTCCGAAATTTGTATACCTTTAGAAAAATAAGTCGGGGTATTTTTCTCTCATTGCTTCTTCAAGCTCCCACGTGGCTTCTTCTTGTCCGTGGTGTCTCCACAGCACTTTGACTAACGGAATCGACTTGCTCCGTAGTTGCTGAACTTTGTGGTCAAGTATGGCTGCGGGTTCTTCCTTATAGCTCATGTCTGGCTCGAGGATCACGTCGTCTTGGTGAATCACGTGCTTTGGGTCGTGAACGTATTTTCGTAATTGTGAGACGTGAAAAACATTATGGACATTCCCTAGGTTTGGCGGAAGAGCCAACCTATAAGCTACTGGACCTATCCTTTCTAGGATCTCATAAGGTCCTATGAAGCGGGGTCTAAGCTTTCTTTCGAGCCAAAACGACAATCCTTTTGATGGAGAGACCTTAAGAAATACTTTGTCTCCATCCTCAAATTGTAGCTTTCGGATCTCAGCGTGTCGGCGTAAGATTTTGTCTCATCACGAGCCTCTTTTATCCTCGTCCTAATTTGTCGAGCGATTTCGATCATTTCGTTCACCGCATCAGGCCCTATGACTTTTCTCTCACCGACTTCATCCCGATAAAGTGGTGATCTACACTTTTGCCATACTGAGGCTTCGTATGGGGCCATGCCGATCGTCGCTTGATAGCTGTTGTTGTAAGCAAATTCGATAAGAGGTAAAATATCTTCCCATTTTGCACCTCGATCCAAAATTACGGTTCTAAGCATATCTTCTAGGGTTTGGATCGTTCTCTCCGACTGTCCATCGGTTTGTGGGTGGAATGCTGTACTGAAGTTTAATCTCGTACCCAGTTCTCTTTGCAAGCTAATCCAGAATCTGGATGTGAACTTGGAGTCTCGATCAGAGGTAATAGATTTTGGCACTCCATGTAGTCGTACAATTTCCTTAACGTACAGCTGGGCCAACTTATCAGATCCATAAGTGCTTTGAATAGGTAGAAAGTGAGCACTTTTGGTAAGTCTATCCACAATTACCCATATGGCTGTGTTTCCTCTTCTCGATTTGGGTAAGCTTGTAACGAAATCCATCGTTATATCGTCCCACTTCCATTCAGGGATTTCCAACGGTTGTAACTTCCCGTAGGGTCGTTGGTGTAGGGCCTTCACTTGTTGACAAACAAGGCGGCGTTCTGAAAAAGCTATGTCTCGTTTCATGCCTTCCCACCAAAAATTTTCCTTCAGGTCCTGGTACATCTTAGTACTGCCTGGGTGGGCGGTGTAGGGCGTATCGTGAGCCTCACTCATGATTTCGTTCTGAAGCTCTGCGTCGTCAGGAACGCATATCCTACCTTCAAACAATAAGGCGTTATCGTGCCTCTTGGAAATTTTGAATCCTTGGACCTTAGTCTTTCTCGGATCTTTTCAACTTTTCCTCAATCCTTTGTCTCTCGACAATTCTTTTCTTAGATCGGATGTCGGTGTGAGTGTAGCGATCTGACTCACGATTGTTGGGTGGTTCCACTAGTTCAATCTTCATTCTGCCAAACTCTTCAACGAGTTTTCCTCTTGTACAAAGAGACATCCTAACTTGGTATGGCTCTTACGACTCAAGGCGTCAGCTACTACATTCGCCTTGCCCGGGTGATAGTTAATACCACAGTCGTAATCTTTTACTAATTCTAGCCATCTTCTTTGTCTCATGTTCGGATCTCTTTGTTGAAGAAATACTTCAAACTTTTATGATCCGTGAAGATCTCACATCTCACACCGTAGAGATGGTGTCTCCAAATTTTTAGGGCATGAACTACATTTGCTAATTCCAAATCGTGGGTTGGGTAGTTCAGTTCGTGGGTGCGAGTTGTCGGGATCGTAAGCTATCACTTTTCCTTCTTGCATCAAAACACAACCCAGTCCGGTCTTAGATGCGTCGGTATAGACCACATACCCTTATCATACGGGATGCTAGAAGCTGGTGCATTGGTAAATTTTTCTTTGAGTATTTGGAAACTCGTCTCGCACTCATCGGTCAATTGAACTTGATTCCCTTAGAGAGTAGGCGGGTTATTGGCCTTGCAATCTTGGAGAATCCTTGATGAATCTCCTATAGTAGCCGACTAATCTAGGAAACTTCTAATTCGTCTTTGTGTCTTTGGTGATTTCCATTCTTGCGGCCTCTACTTTGGTTGGATCTACTTTTATGCCTTCACAGACACGATGTGTCAAGGAACATAACTTCCTTGACCAAAACTCACATTTGCTAAACTTAGCAAAGAGTCTTTCATTTCTCAAGGTTTGCAAAACCGTCGTAGATATTCCTTATGATCCTCTTCGTTCTTTGAGTAAATAAGGATATCATCTATGAAGACCAAAACAAATTTATCCAAAATGGATGAAATACTACATTCATGAGGTCCATGAATACGGTGGTGCATTGGTTAATCCGAATGGCATAACTATGAATTCATAGTGGCCATATCGGTTCGAATGCGGTCTTAGGTACATCCTCGGACCGTATTTTCGGTGATGGTATCGACTTAAGATCAATTTTAGAGAATACACCCGCTCCCGCAATTGATCAAGCAGTCATCAATTGCGGGTAAAGGGTATTTGTTCTTTAGTGTCATCTTATTTAGCTCTCTATAATCGATGCACATCCTCAAAGAACCATCCTTTTCTTAACAAACAAAGCAGCGCTCCCAAGGTGAAACACTCGGCCTAATAAATCCTAGATCCAAAAGCTCTTGGATTTGGATTTTCACTCTTCTAGCTCCTTTGGGGCCATCCTATAGGGCGCCGACCTTTGGGGCTGATCCGGCTCCAAGTCGATGGTAAACTCTAGTTGTCTATCGGGAGGTAGTCTGGTAGATTCTCGGAAATCGTCGAAAATTCTTGGACAACTTGATGTCTTCTACCCGCGGGTTTATCCTCATCGTTTAAATAAACAAGGAATGCATGGCATCCCTTACGGTTCATCATCCTCCTAGCTTGTAGTGCGATACTATCGGAATCCTCCTTCCCATGCGATTCGGTGAAAATCGTAGCTTCTTGTCCGGAAAGTGAAGCGAAATTTTCCTTTCCTTACAGAGAATCGTGGAATGATTCTTAGCTAACGATCCATTCCGAGGATTATGTCTACATCATCCATGGGTATTATGTTTAGATTGTTAGCGAACCTTAAGTGATCTAATGTCGACTCTAGGTTCGAGCAAAAGTGGGTAATGGTCATAATTCCTCCTATAGGCGATGAGATTCTCATATCACGGCTTGATTTTTCGGACCTAAGGCTCAGCATTTCTCGCATGATTTTGCAATAAAGAATCGAAGCACCCGTGTCGAACAATACTATAACGGTGGGTTGAGGAGAACTCCCATACCGCCAAGTTTCCTTGGTTTTGTTAGATTCGCCTCCTATGCGGGGCGTAGGCTCTAACTGAGCCTTGCCGAGGGTGACGGGCACCGGTCTGGTTGATTTGGCGGTTGTTGCGGCTTTGTTCTTTTGCTTCTTTGGCGTTAGCGTGGTGGTTGTCGCCTCTGTTGTTGTTGGGCGGTGGCTGCGCCACTTGCTTTGTTCTTGGATTTGTTGTTGTGGTGCTTTGCCATTGTTGTGGTGTTGGGGTTGTTGTTGAGGTTGGGGTTGTTGCCATTGGAGTTGCGGGGTTGGGGTTGGAATTGCTGCGGCGGTTGGGGTTGGTGTATAGCCCTTAATGGTGAGCATTGCCGGTTGGTTGGTCCTAACATCCGAGCGTGACATTGGGCAATTGTTGGCGTAATGCCCGTTGCCCGCATTTATAACGACTTACCACGTTTGCCGTGCACACACCCTTGTGTGCTCTATGGCATCTAGGGCATTGAGGTGCCTCATTGTTTCTGTGGTCCCTTCTTTGGTGGAGCATAAGTTGCTCTCTTCCGGCCTTGTCCCTTGCTGCGCCGTGTTTCCTTGCCACGGGCGCTTGTGACTCGCTTCTCCATAGTTCCCACGGTTGTTATTTCCGCGGTTGGGTTCCCATTCCCTTTCCTTATCCGATTGCATTGTGTATGCGAGGCGACACCATCTTATTCTCGGTCATGGCGCCTCAATATCTAAAGCTCGTGCGAGAGCTTGATGTAGAGATAGGTCTCCGTGGGTGGCAAGAGACATCGTATCTCCATTCTTAGCCCCGACACGAACTTTTCCGACATTTTCAAGTCGGTGTCCACTAGATCTGGTGCATATCTCGACATCTCGCGAAGAAGTGCGATCATAGTCGATTCTGGATAATTTTTCTTGTTTTAGCGGGAAAATTCTTCCCTCTTTTCCCTTATAGCTTTTGGGATATACTTTTCATCTGACTCTCTCTTGAAATCCTCCACGAGAATTCCTCAATTGTTCATTTGTGAAAGTTTTCTTTCGGCCTCCCACGAAGTCGGTGGTCCGATCGGTGGAAAGTAACACACGACAACCTTTCTGTGCCGTGCACCTTAAAAGGTAAAAATCCGTTCAATGGCCCTAACCCGTTGTTCGGCTTCTTCGGGCTACCTTTCCGTTAAAAGCAGGAGGTTTTGTCTTAGAAACATTTCTTCGATTCTGCGATCGGGTTGAGGTGGAGGTGGTGGTTGGGGATTATCTTACGGCTCTTGTCGGGGATTCTACCCTTATCTTGGCCTTCCCTTCCTCGACCTCTGGGTTCTCGCTCGGGTTCCTTCTCGGGAGGCATCTTGCTATAAAACAGTAATCATTAGGCATTTATTCTTTTCAACTCAACATACACCAATGCTTTATGGCTTCTTCTTAAAGCGATTCCAAAGTAGAATATCATTCTTAACAAACATAACTTGCCAAAAGCCCTATTAGGGTCGGTGTATATATATATAAAAATTTACGCCATAGGCGGGATGTCAAACATCGTTAATCATAAGAAAATAAAACATAAGTTCCGGCCCACACGGCCAAAAGAAAATCGAGTTCTAGAACCGAACTAAAGAAATAAAAGGAAAAAGAAAGCACACAAGCTTAAGCACAAAATTCTAATTAAAACATCGCCTAAGGTCTTCATCGAGCGTCCTCCCTACTCCGTCCTCCTCGGGGTCTTCCTCCTCCTCCGAGTCGTCCTCATTGTCCGAAATGTCCATGCGGGTCGTCCCTGGATGGTCGGCTCCATTGCTTCCACCATCGGTATGTCTCGCGGGGGTTAAGAGCGTTCGTCGCGTTCACCGAAGCTCGTAGTCATGGCGGATCGGATGTAGCATACTCGGGTCGGGTCATATCGCGGGACATCATCGATACTCTCATCCGTCTTTGTCGATGAAAGTGCTCTTGGTGGTATGGTGGGACCATAGGTGGTGGAGGTGGTCTTGGTGGACGTCTGGGGTGTCCAAGCGGGTAAGGGTGGAAACACGGGCTCTCCCGAGGCTCAGGGGCGTCTTGCCCTCTCCAGCGGCAGCCTTCCCTCGTCCAAAAGGAAAGGAGGTATCGGCGGGTCAATCTGCCTCGGGACCTCCGTGTAAAGCCACTCTGGCGACTCGTCCCGCCGGTATACTCTCGGGGAGGAGGTAGGGTCCTCTCGGTGCTGCCCGTAAATCTTGTATCGTAAGTCGGTGACTCACGAACACAGGCGGATCTCCCACCAAGTCGTGGCTGCCCATCGCCCGGTAGATGTAATCCCCGATATCTCTCGAGCATATCCATCCAGTGTGCGGGGAGTATCGCTAGAAAGTCTCTGGATGCCGTCATGTCGGTTGCGCCGTGAGCTCGGGCGTCTCTCCAAAGGCGGAGATAATATGCGAGAACTCACCCAAGTCTTCCCAGCGCACATCCAACGGCGATATATACTCACCTCCTCCTCGGGGTGGGGTGTGGTCCAATCCTCCTCCTAGCGAGATATCTCATCTCCTCCATCATCACGAATAAAACTAACATAAGTCGACTATCGTCATCTCATAAGCGAGCAAGGATATCTTAAGCGTAACATGAAGCAACTAGATAAGGTCAAGCAAGTCTATAAGGTAGGCAACATCATACTGCACAATACTCACCACAACTTACCTTCTTAGTCTTACCCAAACATATACATAAGCCAACAACATCTTAATATAAGCTATGAGATCCTTGTCTTATACCAAACACTTAAACTAGAGTTCAACGGACTCTATCGTATTCTGGAGGCAGAATTAAGGATTCTGTTCTTCATAACAAATGAAGATCAGTGCGTTAGGAGTGCGCAGGTGAAAACCATGCGTAAATCGGAGTCTAACGAGAGAGATCTAGCTAAAACAAATCTACTGCGCAGTGCAGGAAATTTGCGCGATCGTGCCAAATTGCAATCGAGGCGTATGTCGGCGTATTACGTCTACCATCTTCAGGTCTTTAAGTCGAGGCTGATCATTCTGAAGCCGTAAGTGGCGTCCATTTGGTGTTGATGCTCACTCGTGTCGAAGTGATGATGGAGTGCCGACGTCATTCAGCTTAAAGGTTGAGGTCGTCCTCGTCCATCCTTCTCGCTCGTCTTTCGTCGTTCGTGCCCAAGGGTATCGTTACTTTCATTCTTCCTATCGTTCTTTTGTTCGCATAAGGAAAGGAAGTTCGTACTTCTATGTTCTTTCACGATACGTGAACATGCTCCTTAGAGTCTAAGTTCGTCTTATGATAACATATCGTTCATCATAAATAAAATTTTGAAAGTTGGAAAGTAAAGTTTCAATTGAAAATTTTTTGGAAATATGATTTCAACATAGCAATCATAATCAACTTATATACATATCAAAATGGATTCATTCATCCCATGTTGATCATTCAACTAGTACCACCGTGTACTTTCATATCGATACTTGAGTATTGCATTAGTTCAACTAAAAGTATTTTGGAAAAATTTCTTTTCAACTTTCATTTTCATCATAAAAATTTTCATAATAATCAAATCCTTCAAAGTCCATCAATTGTTCAATCATGTAAAATTTCCATTTCATGAGTTTGAGAAAGGAATGCGATTACCTTTTTCCGGTTGAGCTCGATGTGATGGAGTGTTGAGAGAGTCGGTGGGTTTCTAGAAGTCCGGTGACTCGATCTAGACTTAGAATAAAAGGAATTTGGGTTTCAAAGAGCAAAAGCTCGATACCATACATCACGACCCATTCCGGACCAACCCGGTTGGAGGGTGACTAGTACTAGGAGTAGTACTTTAGGGGTTACATGAATAAAATGGAGATGCGTAACAATAAGCTAACATGCTTGAGTAGAATATGAGATGATGTTATATTGTTTTGAAAAGGTTTAGCCATCGGACCCCAAAACTTGGCACGATCCGATGGGCCTCAATAGTTTAAAACATAAAGCATAAATAAGGGAGTTCGAGTATAGCGGCGGAAAGTGTGTGAATACATATATGACGATATGCATTGAGGTATAAACCACAAATTCAAGTAAATCGGTCGAGGACACTGGACTCTCAACACTTTCCCCATCATCACCATGAGCTCAACTGCACATTTAAAAACAAACATGCGGGGCTAAGTACAAGAAATTGCACTTAGTGGACTTATGCGAAAACATTTGATAGATTTGGATTCTGTTGCCAATATCGAGTAAGTCGCGAGGTTTTAGTTAAAATGCTTGTGCTTACCAAATCATTCGGTTCGTAAACATAGCTCGGCGAGCATTTTCTTGGTGTGTATGGTCCGTATCTCATAGTCACAATACATAATAATAATAAATAAATAAGCGTCGAGAGGAGGCCTCCCATCTGACGCCGTGACCGCCGTAATCCGTCTGCCACGGTCCTCTCTGCAAGCATATGTTAACACGGTATAGTTCCGACCTTCACGCCGATCTAGCGGGCATTTATCATCCGACACGGGACCCGACATTAAAAGGTTGGGTGCTACCACAACAATTGATATAATAGTTCAACCATCTCCACAGCCCTACCGGGCATATGAGATAGGATCCATACACAAAGCGAAATATTTTTGGCGGTGTAATGCGGTAAAACATTTGATAAGCGGTTGTAGGATAAGTCTTTGTAAATAAACTCATTTGAAATAACGATAAAGTCACGTTTTAGTGGGGTGAAAAAGCCCCCGATAAAAGCCCAAGATAAGAAAGGAAGCCCACGGACTATGGTTCGTTGTAAAGTCTAGGTTCGTTTGTTCGTCAAAATCCGTCATTGCGTTTGCGTCCACACCTTTCTGGCGAGGCTTTAGTGCGTCGCTCAAGTCTTTCGAGACTTTCGAAAACTAAGATAAACTTGATATTTCATATCGATGTAGGTGAATTCCTTAGTGAATCAATACGTCTCTAACTGCGTATAACGATTGAATTGTTCTCGTTCTTGAGATCGTTCGGCGTATAAATGCGTTTTTCGATATATGGATTTCATTTGTGAAATCTTTTCTTACTAATGAGGTATCATACTCAATTAGTATATCTTCACAGCGTCTTGGCGTATTTATAAGCGTATAATCGTGCGTTTGACTTGAAAAGTCAGCGAAGTCGACATTGATCGACAAAGTCGACGATTTTGACTTTTAAAAAGTAATTTCTTACTATTTTGTTTTATAAATCGAATTTGATCGATTTGAAAGCGTAAAGTCCTATTTCTCGATTTATCTTGTAAATCGAGGACTTATAATTATTTATTTTAATAACCCTTTTATAAATAAAAAGCGTATTTTGGTATTTTAAAGCGTTATAAAATGAGCGTTTGTCTCAAACATAGCAATCTATGTTTATAAAATTTTGTAACATTTAAAAACTGTCCAGAATATTATTTTAGCAAATATTTCATTAATAAACTGTTTTAAAAGGATTTTAAAATCCTTATTAATTATCGAAATTTTCGATAATTAACTTAAAAATATCAAATGACTTTTGAAATTTTTCTAAATTAATATAGTGTATTATTATACACTATGGTCCAGAATATGAATTTATGAAATTCATATAATCCGTTGCTAATTATTTATATATATACATATATATATTCACGGTAATTTAAAATAATAGGGAATAATCATCCAAAAATTCCCAAAATTGATATATACTTATTATAACATCCCAACATCAGTATATAATATTTATATAACCCATAGTTCATCATAACTATTTATTTCACAAAATGTAACAATATTCACGGTAATAATAAGATAATTACCAAATAAATAGCAAACAATTTCTAAAATTCTAAATAAATTCCAACATCAATAAACATTATATTATAACATTGTAACATCATAACATCAACCAAAAACATTTGAATCATCACCATATGGAGCTCAATAGCTCTCGGCTTTTGATTCTTTATGTTATTTGATTTTCAAAATTCAATAATTATATACTATGTTTATACACTATAGTATATTAATATAACATCATAATATTTATCAAAACTAATTAAATCATCACCTTCAAAGCATAAGCTCACGGTTTATTTGATTTAAATTAGTATTTGATTTCAAAAATTCTAATTAATTTCACACAATACATAAACAATATACTAAAGCATTAAAACACCATTACATGTTCAAAATAAAATCATACATCAACATAAAATTTTATAATGCTCTCGGCCTTTTTAATTAAATAGCAATTGATTTTCAAAATTCTAATTAAATCATAGAACATATAATCAATACATTAAAGCATTAATATGTCATTACATGCTTAAAATAAAAATTATACACTAAGGTATTATACATATAAGCTCACGGCATTTTTAAAATTTAGCTAGGGTTTTCCAAAAATTTTAAATAACATACTATAGTCTTAAATCATACATAGATCAATAATACATGCTTAGAATATATCGAGAAGCATTCGGTCATCTCATAGAAATATTTTATACAATTTGAAAATTATTTTAAACATATCATATGGTTTGAAAATTTCATAACATCTAGATCCATTCAAAAATTAAATGAACAACAACATATGATTATCTAAGCATACATTTCATATATTTTTCAAATAAATCATCAAGAACAATATATCTCATGCTCTAGAACATTTAAAACACACATAAATATATATATATGAAACTCGGTACACCATACATATATATAAAGCAGTTTCGATTTTCTTGAATAAAGAAGGAGAAAAATCGAAGCTATGGTCATGTTTACCTTGAGAATGGTATGGAATCACAAGAATGATATAGTATCAAGGTTTGGAAGAAGGAATAGAAGAAGGGAAGAAGCGAGGCTCTCGATTTTTTGAAAATAATGGGAGGAGGCTCGATTTTTCAGAAGAAATGAGAGAATGGAGAGGATTTTGGTGAAAATTGTTTGGATGTGTATAATGTAAGAGTGGGGTTGAATGGGAAGAGTCTCACCTATACTATCTCTCTCTCCTCTCGATTTTGGCAAAAATGGGGCAAAAATCTGCAGCCAAATGATTTTAGTAGTGATGATGATTAGCTAGGAAAAAGGTTCATGGGTTGGGCGATAAAAGGTGAACCATTATGCTTGTCTGGGAGGGGTGGCCGGCGGTAATCATGGGTTTGGGGCTGATTTTATTTTTATTTTCTATTAATACATGTATTAATCATAGTATAGTTCATAGATATATAATACATGTCATTAAAATAATTAAATCACAATATAGCATATTTGAAATTGGCGAGAATAAATTAGAAAAATAGGAATAAAATATAAATCACACCTATTATTGATACTCATGTAATTTTAGTCCCAAATATACATATATATCATAATATATGATTTAGATATTAAATAATAGCATAGGATAAAATTATTAGCATTAAATGCATATAAAACCCTAATTTGAAAATAGGGTTTGAATTTTATAAAAATCGTTATCGAGTTTTAATGATCTAAAACTGATTTCATAGCTTAATAACACTCATATATATCATATTATAAAGTTTAGATACCATATGATAATTTAATAGTGTCATTTCATGTGAAAAACCAAAGTTTATAAACTTAGGGTTTTTGAAAATTTCAATATCAAATTATCGAATTTTAATAACTGAAAATTCGATTTTAATAATTAATAATACTGAAATTATATAAAATATTAATAGGAAATTAATTATTATAATTTCCTGAGCATTAAACTCATTTTTCAAATCGTCTCTAGACGTTGACGTTCAAAACGTCTCAAAACGTTCAAAATCGACTCATCTCAAAATGGTGCGATAAGTTCATACTTACTAAATAAATATATTCCTTTTAATAAAGGAATTAAGATGGAAATTAATTCCAAGCTTCACTTTCTCGAAAATTTCATGAAAAGGCGGCGTTCGATCTGCGTTTGACGTTAAAATATATTGACGAATCATTTCGTAATATTTCAATCCTTTAATTCACAATCCTTAGTGAATTATGAAAAGGAATTCGTTATAACGATATCGTATCGAAATCACTTATAAGATTCGATGTCGTAAAAAGATAATATACTGGCAAAACCCAATTACGGGTTTAGAAAACCGTGTCGTATATTCGTTTCTTTGGAATATTACATAAATCCTAAATATAAAATACATGTCATTTTTAATTAAAACATCACATAGCAAAACATATCAAAAGTGACGTGAATTTGGCAATTAAACCTAGGTCACGGCCCCTTCATCACATGAGGGGTACATAAGTCATTTTCGTGCCATTCATACACATATATGTCATAACATATGGTTTAGATAATAATTTATATCATAGGAAAAATTAATGGTATCATTTCATGTGAGAAAACCCTAATTTTCGAATTAGGGTTTTCGAAAATTAGTAAGTTGTCATTATCGAGTTCTTCATGCTTTAGCATTGTTTTTAATGCTTAATAATACTCTAATTATATAAAATAATCATAGAAAATTAAATATTATAATTCCTTGATCATTAAACCCATTCTTCAAATCGTCTCAAGACGTTAACGTTCGAAACGTCTCAAATCGTTAATAATCGACTCATCTCGAAATAGTCGTAATAAGATCGTACTTACTTTATTAATAATATTCCATTTATAAAGGAATTTAATTCCAAGCTTCGTTGCTTAGAAAATTTCATGAAATTTCAACTATCGATCTGTGATCGACGTTAAAATTATCTTTAGAACTCTTGTAACATTCTATTCCTTAATTCACAATTCTCGGTGAATATAAAAGAAATTAGTTGCCGTGACAGAATCGAAATCAATATTCGATGTCTTTCAAATTTAATACTCGGCAAAACCATAATTTACGGATTTAAATATCGTAATTGGGTTTTCGTGTAATACCCATGTAATTAGATGCCCGATTACGGTATTTAAAACCCGTAAATTAGAAATTATTTGAGATGATTCAATCCATAAGATATCGAATAATGATTTCGATTATTTACGAAGGAATGAATTCTATTTTATATTCGAGAATTGTGAATTAAGAAATAAAAGTATGTAGTATATGGCGATATTATTTTAACGTCGATCGTATCGATAGTTAAATCATGATATTTTCTAAGCAATTGCTTAGAATTAAATTCCATTGATAATGGAATAATGTAATAAAGTAATGGCGACCATTCGAGATGAGTCGATAATGAGCGTTTGCAACGCGTTTTCAAACGTTAACGGTTTGAATGAAACAGCGTTTTAATCGATCAAGAAATTATAAATTAATTTCCTATGATTGGTATATAATTACAGTATGAATTAGCATTAAATCAATGCTAGATCATCAATATTCGATAGTTACCAATTTTTCAAGCGCTCAAAACCTAATTTTCGAACTCGATTTTATCGCATAAAATGATGCCATTAATTTATCCTATGATATTATTTATCATCTAAACTATATGTGATAATATATATCAATATTGGGCATGGAAAATAAAAATTTGACCTATGGTTTTATGTGTAATAGCGAAAACCCTTGAAGGTGTAACAAAGTGTGTTGTTGATTTTTCCTATTACATGTATCTAAGTGACATTGGATTAATTATAACCTAACTATACTATTAAAATCTGATATATATACATATATATGTGTATATTTTCTTGCATGTAAGGGTGACATTTGTCATCCATGAAAACACCCCAAACACTTGGCTCCCTTACCACAATTCCAACACCCCACTACATTTTCTCTTCCCTAAATCCTTACGGCAACCCCACTCCTCAATTTCCTCTTCTCTCTCTTGCTATCTTCCTTTCCTTTTGCCGATCCTCCTTCTTCAAGATCAAGTGCCGATGACATCATCGCCTTCAAGGAAGCCACTCCCACCCTCAAATGTCAAGCTCACGCACCCTCTTTATCTTTCTCGTCTCTGTCTCTCTCGGTGAGGTGAGACATGGCCACGATCGAAACTTCAAGATCAGCCCCTACTTCATATTTCTTTGAGAAGAACTCGAGCTCCTAGCTCACAAATGGGCATCAAGCTCGAGCAAAGCCACAAGCCTCATTCCTTCACCCACCCTCTCGAGCTTATTCAGATATTTATTCAAGGTAAAGGCCTTTTTCCCATAAGCATAATTTGGCCAAACCATATACATGCATATATGCCTTTATGCTTGATATGTGATTGCATGTCGTTGATTTGGGTAAAACTAAGCGGAATTGATGCATTGCATGTTGATCTTGTGAATTGAGTATGAGGAATTGATGAGCTTGGTTTTGAAATGGGGTGATAAATTCACTATTTTCGTTTGTCATACGAAATGCTTACAAGAAGAATAAGCCTAAATGAAAACTGGAAGTTGGCTGCACAAACAGTAACTTCACGAATTTATTTGACTAAGTTTCAGTGGTCCGATGATTGTAAATTTTTGATATGTTGAAATTATATGTGTCTAGTATGCCTCTGTAAAATTTCAAGTCCATCCAACTTGATTTGATATTTTATTTTTATTTATCAAAAACACTGCACAAATCTTCGAAATCGCCGTGTTTATCACCCATAGTGCGTGGCTTTCGTTTTAAGTTTGGCTAATGATAAAACTCTAAAATTTGGCAGAAACATAATTCAGCATGTATATAAGATTCCTGTAAATTTTCAGAATTTTCTAAAAATCTTTACTATTTATTCCAGATTTTACAAGCCAACTGCACAAAATTGTCACGGGAGTGATAGCTTGTGGTAAAATATATTTATCTCCCAATCTATGGTGAATCATTGAGTGAGGCTTTTCTGGATAAAACTAGACTTAAGTGTCTTTTCAATATGATTGGTTTCATTTCTAGATTCCTTACAATGAACTCACGGTGAATTTTAAAGTTGATACATTACAGTAAGTTGTTTTGGACAAACTGCCTTAGTAAATTTTTCATATAATAGGCTGTTCGAGTATGACTTTTACGTGAGGTGTTCAAGCCATTTGTAGTCCGATTTGGACTTGGGTTTCTTCATAAGAAATGTTCCTTACCATGTCTAGTTGTGATCTGGAAAGTTTCATCCCAAACAAACTCTTATAGGTATACCTTTCATCAGCCCAAAGTCACCTACTGGAAACTGTCTATTTCAACTAGTCAACTTTGGACAAATTAGATGCCCAATTAGACGGTATTTAAAACATCATGATACGTAAATTAGAAATTATTGAGATGATTCAATCCATAAGATATCGAATAATGATTTCGATTATTCTTTATTGAAGGAATGAATTCCTATTTTATATTCACGGAGAATAATGTGAATTAAGAAATAAAAGTATATGAAGTATATCGGCGGTATTATTTTAACGTCGATCACGTATCGATAGTTAAAATTCATGATATTTTCTAAGCAATTAAGCTTAGAATTAAATTCCATTATTAATGGAATAATGTAATAAAGTAATGGCGACCATTTCGAGATGAGTCGATAATGAGCGTTTGCAGCGTTTTCAAGCGTTAACGTTTTGAGATGAAGCAGCGTTTTAATCGATCAAGAAATTATAGGAATTAATTTCCTATGATTAGTATATGTAATTACAGTATTATTAAGCATTAAATCAATGCTAGATCAACAAGAATCGATAGTTACCAAATTTTCAAGCGTTGAAAACCCTAATTTTCGAACTCGATTTTCTCGCATAAAATGATGCCATTAATTTATCTTATGATATTATTTATCATCTAAACTATATGTGATAACATATATCAATGTTGGGCATGGAAAATAAAAATTTGACCTATGGTTTATGTGGAATAGCGAAAACCCATGAAGGTGTAACAAAGTGTGTTGTTGATTTTCCTATTGCATGTATCTACTATATGACAATTGGATTAATTATATCCTAATTACACTATTAAAATCTGAAACTTATACATATACATAAGTGTGTGTGCCGTGTAGCTATATGTGTGTGTGTGGTGTTGTTGCATGAGAAATTGGTGACAATTGTCACTCATGTAATACCTCTCTACCTCCACACACCCCCCAACTTCAGCCTCTCCCACGACACTCTCCCTCCCCAATTTCAGATTTTGCAGCCATCTCCTCTCCTCCCTCTCTCTAAGGTTTGCAAGGAGGCCAGAGCTCCTCCCCCACTTTCATCTCAACGGAGCATGAGCTCCGTCGCACCTCCATCTCTCACTCAACCTTGTTAAAATTTGATCCAAGGTAAAATCCCTACACCCATAAGTTACTTTGATCGAAATATACACATGCATGTTCATCAATAAGCTTGATGGTGTTGGTTCTATACTTGAAAGTAGTTGCATGTTGTTAATCTGGACGATCAGTAACTTCACGAATTTATTTGACTAAGTTATGGTGGTCCGATGATTGTGAATTTTTGATATGTTTCAATTATATGTGTCTAGTATGCCTCTGTAAAATTTCAAGTCAATCCAACTTGATTTACTATTTTAATTGTATTTTCAAAACACTGCACAAATCTGGGAAATTTCCGTGTTCATCACCCATAGTGCGTGGCTTTCGTTTTAATTTTGGCTAATGATAAAACTCTGAAATTTGTCAGAAACATAATTCATAATGTCTAGAAGATTTCTGTAAATTTTCAGAATTTTCTAAAAATGTTTACTATTTATTCCAGATTTTACAAGTTAACTGCACAAAACTGTCACGGGAGTGATAGCTTGTGGTAAAACATTTTATCTCCCAATCTATTGTGAATCATTGGTGAGGCTTTTCTGGATTAAACTAGACTTAAATGGCTTTTCAATATGATTGGTTTCATTCTCAGATTCCTTATAATGAACTCACGGTGAATTTTTTAAAGTTGATACATTACAGTAGGTTGTTTTGGACAAACTGCCTTAGTAAATTTTTCATATAATAGGCTGTTCGAGTATGACTTTTACGTGAGGTGTTCAAGCCATTTGTAGTCCGATTTGGACTTGGGTTTCTTCATAAGAAATGTTTCCCACCATGTCTAGTTATGATCTGGAAATTTTGATCCCAAACCAAGTTTTATAGATATACTTTTCATCGACCCAAAGTCACCTACTGGAAACTGTCCATTTCCAACTAGTCAACTTTGGACTTATGTATTTCTCAATGCGTCGGATATTTTCCAGTATGGTCTTCATGAAATATGTAGTACTTGTTACAAGGTTTCTAAATTGGTAGCCTGCAGCCATTTTGGCATTTTGAGTCAAAAGTTACGAGCCTCATAAAACCCTCGTCGTTAGCTAAAACTGAAACTTCTGAAAATTTTTCTAAGTATAGAAGTCAGTTTGAGTTGCCCACTTTGAGACCCTATATCTTCAGAACCACGACTCTTTTGGATTTAATTCCTTCTTAGAACTTGTATTACATGTTTAGAGGTTTCCAGAATGTATCTTTGTGCGACCATACGTTTTCTGAATCGAGAGTTATGGGTCGTCAAAGTCGTCATGAGTTGTTTCAAACTGTTTTGCTGAAATTAAAACACTTGAAATTTGACTAAGTGTTGGAAACCCTATGTGAAGTATGCCTTATGTGACTAACATGCTATTAATCGGCGCATTCATTATGTTATGTATGCAAAGTGCGATAGAACATTATAAGATATGCAATTATGATAAAACATCATGATACGATATTTTCACGGCATACCTTAACGTGAAATATTTGACTAGAGTCTTCCACGTGGTCGATTGAGTGTATATCATACCATGATATACACTAAAGTAGAAATATGGGTTCTAAGACCCAATGGATTTTCGACTCCAAAACCTCAAGGTCGAGAATAGATAGGCTAAAAGCTGGGACTTACAGTCGAGAAATGGGATTAAGCGATCTACGGTCCGGTGGGCTTTACTACTACTCAAAAATAAAATGCTTACGAAATATTTTACGATGCTTATTTCAGCTGTTGATAAAATGTTTACATGATTACACCAAAAATGTTTATGTTTTGTGTATGTATCCTATCCATGAGATATTATGAGATGTTATGAAATGTTATGAATGTTGTTGGGTCGCTCCGACTTATGAATAATCGATATCGGATCTGTCTTGGGAAGGACGATACAGCTAGGATTAATGTGTACACCTAAGGTGTTGTGTCTTTGTAAGGACAATTCACGGCGGTCACGGCGTCGTGAGAGGCCTCGCTTCACGGCGTTCGACTATGATATTATGATGAATGATGATAAGGGATATGGATCATACACACGAAAAATGCGGCGGCGACGATTTTATGAGCGATAAAATGCTTTAGTAAGCCAAGGCATTTCAACTAAAACCCTTGTGTCTTACCATGATGTGGCGATGTAATCTAAAAATGATAAAATGTTTTGGCATGAGTCCATGAGTGCATTCTTGTACTCGACCACTGCATGTTGTTTTAAATGTGCGGGTTGAGCGGATGATGGATGGGCGGTGTTGAGCAATAGGAATGTTGTCTTTGAAGCGTTTATACCTTGATAGTACATCGTCATATGTACATATCACATGCTTTCATTGCTAGAACTTAAATTATGTAATATAGTCGAGAACATAAATGACATATGTATTCGTTTATTGTTAAAAGAGTCTCCATGTATTTTTATCCTGTTTAGAGTTATAGTCACTGCTAATCCGTACTTAGGATTGTGGGGCGTGACAGATGGTATCGAGGCGGTTCGCTCTTGAACCCAAAATCTTCTTTAAGGTTAAGTCTAGATTGAGTCATTAGACTTCTAGAGATCGGTGACAATGCTCAACACTCCATCACATCAAGCTCAGCGAAATGAGGTAAATGACTCTTTTCCCAAAGTTTTGAAAATTAGCTTTGGCGGACGAATGTTTATGAAATGATTTTTTATAAAATGAAAAGTTTAAAGTGAAGGATGATTGAAATGATCTTTGAAAAGAAATGAAAGCTATGAGAGCGGTTGAAAATGAATGATATGACAAATGACTTGTCGAAAATTATGAAAAGAATGAAGATATAAGAAAGATGATGACAATGATATGAGAAAGTTTTGGCATGATGTGCCAAAGATGAAATGTTTGAGTTTCTGAAATATAATAAGGGTTCATTATTATGAACGAAGCTATGATTATTCATGTTTAAAATGATTGAGATTGGACATTGAATTGTCAAATATGATATGTTGAATTCTTTAAATTCAACGAAATACGTCTTGTACAAATGAGCTACGTAGGAATATTGATTTTACTTCAATTTCAAAGTTGATTATGATGATGAGCATGCTAGTTCAACGAGCGTAGACCTTATAGGACGTATGATCCTTTCTACGAAAGAACATAGAAGTAAGAACTTCCTTCCATTACAAGAACAAAGTAGCGATGGATTTGAGAATTTCATTCCATCTTGAGTGAAGAAAAGCAAAGGATTTATCTGAAATTGTTAGACCTCGACATATGCGACCTCGACTTGACATCGACATGTGCATTGTCGACTTGAAATCGGCATTTATAACATCGCCTTTGACATGTCGATTGGGGTAGTTTGTGTGACCTCGGTGTCGTAAACAATCTGTACTACCTCCGCATTGGTAGCGGCATGCGACCTTGGTGTCGGCATCGCTTATGACCTCAAGCGAACGCGTGTAAATTTTCTGCACTGCGCGGTGATTACTGTTTTGACTCGTTCTCGGTCGTGTGAACTCCGATTTACGTCGGTTTTCGTCTCGTGCTCCTAATGCACTGTACTTCATTTCTTATGAAGGACCAAATTCGGATTCCTACTCCAGAATTCACGAGAAACAGTGAAGTTAGATCTATGATCTGTATAGAGTAAACGTTATAGTATAATCTGGACCTTAAAATTTTATAAAGAAAGTAAGATTTCGAGTAATACTAGTGGAGCCTTGATACACATGACAACCTTTATTGATGACCTATTATGGGTATATGAGTTTTCAAAATTCTATTTGTTACCCAATTTACATCGTTGAGTTTAACTACATGACCTAGTTCAATTGAAATTCATTCGAGTTTCTCACTTTTACGAAGAAAATTCTCAAACCGAAAATTCATAAAGTGTCCTTTTGAACCCAAAGCCTTATGTGATTGAGAATATAATTGTGGCCAGTGCAGCCAGCCCGTATGACCAAAGAAATCTCGATGAGTCGTCATTACGGTCTTGGACCTAGATCCCATTTCTTGATCAAAGAGCATATTGATTCAAACATTGAAAAGATATTATCTTGATGGATGAGACAATACCTTTTGTAGGTAATCGTGATAATTTCTCCTTGATTCTTGAAACCATCAAGTATGATGAAAGTTGACTTACCTTGTCACCTAAATGCGAATTAGTAAAACGATAAATGTCGGGCATGGAATAGGTTGACTTATCACAGTCACCTAAAAGTTTCGGATCGATGAAGTGATAGACATCGAAATTATGATGTAAAGAAAATCTTGATGAGGCGAGAAATTCTTCTTATGGCTGTGATGTGATGACCATGATGGGCTTTACCAAGATTAATAGCGGTGAAGTTATGCCTTCATATAGCGCTATGATATGAAGTTAAGAATAAGATACTCTTTAGCATTAAATGCAAAGAGTAAAAGTAAAGAAAAGTATATGATATCGTGGGATATGAATTTCCCTTATAATGTCATGGCGAGAGCAATTACAACTTATCTTTAAGATAGTTGGATGTCCTTGAAACCTCGTTAGTAGGTTGGACATGTTTAAAAGAATGAAGATGCATACAAGATATTCTCTTCAAAGAATATATATATATATAAGGAAATGATAGCATCTCGGACAATAAATCTTTAGCTTATACCTCAATCAATGAGATTATGCTTGGCGTAATCGATTCCAAATAATCGAAACTCGGTTGGACGAATGATAATAAGATTTAGAGACCATAATCTTTGAGATGTGTGAATAGCTAGGATATCCTAGTATGTGAACTAAGTATGGAGGAATAACTCGAAGTCGAGACATGATAATGAGATGCTTAGAATTAAGTTATGGTGTGCTGAATGTACTACCCTACCAAACCGTATGACAATGACGATTCTAGTCACGAAAGTGGGAACAGTATAGCGAAAGTAAGATTACTTTCGGATATCATGCTCGAAAATGACAAAAGTCGAAAAAATAGCGGAAGAAATTACGAACTATACAAGTAGATAGTTCATGATATGAGATAAGCTTGGAGATGTTATGACTCAGATAAGTAAAGCGATTCCTTGAAGTAAAAAGCGGATTAAGAAAGCAGATTCATTATTTTGAAATGAATCTTAATACCCTAAGTTATAATGACACAAAGCAGCTTGTCTCGTGTAATTTAATCGTTAACAAGCAAGATAGTTTCTATAGATTTTGCAAAGGAAATGCGTCGAGAAAGCAGAAAAAGATTCTCATTGAGGTACTTTAAGATAAATCAATTGGAAAGATTATCCCTCACACATTAGTGACGATCGGTAAAATGGGATATTAAGTATCTCGACATGGAAATGAAGAAATCATTGAATATCGAAAAAATGGTAAAGATATTTGGCGTCGAGGTAAAAGTACAATCATCCCGGTGGATGAAAGTTTTATCTTATGCAAAATTTCATAATGAATCAATAAAGATTAAGAAGAAATGGCGTATATCAAAGGGGATATTACAAGCGATGGCACTAAATGTCGGTCAAAGTTTCTACGGAAAAGAGTTTAAAGTAAGGATATATGAAATATACTCTAAGATCGATAAAGTGAAAAAAAGAAGAAGAATTTAATCATTCATAGTGGATTAGGAATGAATGATAGTGATAGAGACATGGCGATCTCTACGATAAGATTTCATTATTGAAATATATCAATATCGAAGGATAGATTGATGTAGACTAACCACGAATGCTATTGGTAAAAGCATAGCGATACGGATGCAGAGAAGTATAAAGTGAATGAAATGACAGAAGACCATAGCGAGAGAACATAATGTCCCGAGAGAGAGAACAATAATATATGAAATAGACATTTACTTGAATAGCGGAACACCGTAGACCAAAGCTATACTTAGAAAGCAGAACAAACAAAACCCAAAGGCATGATAGGTATGAGGAAAATTCCTCGAATACCTATAAGATTTTGTTCGATGTAAATGCTTCGCTTTTGACATCGCACAAGTATGCGTAGAAGCGATAGAACCCGACTCGGGGTAGCGAATCGAAATGAAAATCCCTTACCTACGAGAATTTTGACCATCGCAAGTGTTGCTCAAGCTCGAAATTGAACCTAGAATTGCTTAAAGTGCTATCGATGATTTGGATCATTATATCTATGTGGGCGTAGATATAACTTTAGAGACAAGAAGTTTGGAAATGGTGTCATTCATGTGATTAGTGACACAGGCCTAGCCATTTCGTTAGGGGTTTTACATGAGAATATCGGTACCTTTGTTAGCCTATCGAATATCTTTAAAGCAACATCTGTTGAAGATGTAAAGCGTAAAATGGGGATTAAGATAAGAGTCATGAGTCGTCTACGGGTTATATATGTCTTAAAGTGTATGATTCTTTAAGAGATCCTTCTTGTTTAGAAATCGCCTCCATTGCTTAAATTAAGTCGGTTATCTAAAAATATCCGTTTATAGATGACAAGAAAAAGGAGTTTAACGGGTGAAGTTAACCCAAGGCCTACAAGGTTATAACTCACACGGCGTATCGACTCTTTTAATATGAACTAGGAATGAATTTAGAACAGTTTTGGAGAAAATTTTTGCACCTACGGATGGATACTCGTAACTATAGAGTGTCGAATGAGGATGGTACCAACGACGTATCATCGTTTGCCAGCAGTTAGCGAATTTTTACAAAAAGTATCGAGAGAATATTTTCTCCATGATAAAATTCAAGCACAGACAGACTTACGGGATTTGTCAGCGAGCTCAAGTATACATATAATGCGTGGAAGCGACACCTCTCAGTACTTGTCCTAGTCCTCGACAAGTTACATTGCACGACATAAAGGAATGGTTGTACCACGATATTCCAAACGCCGTCCCGTCTGTCTGTCAATTATACGAGAAAGAGACAAGAATGGCAAAAGGACGGGATCTTACCGCCTCGCGGATTAGGAGAATTACCGCTACCAACCCACCAAACTTTCGATAAAAGTAACATCAACTTCTAGTATTGAAGAAGAAGCGGGGGCGGTGGACCCCGGCTCTGCGAAGAGCGATCATCAGTATGAAAACAAAAGCGTGCTTGGAGAAAGGCAAGTTTCGAGGAGATGCGACTCGACAAAGGTCACTCAGAGACATAGAATCTTAGGATCTATAAGACTTATATGTAAATAATGGTTTATGATAAAAATGATGTGATTATAATATATAAAATAAGCGTGGTTTGGAAGAATTTATGAATATGGTAAAGAAGTGTCAAAGTTTTGAGTGTAAAAAAAACTAGGCTTGTATGTCGATCGACTCGGTGAACCGACCCTCGTAAGTAATGTCGAAAAGTCCTCATTTGAGGCATTATGATGTAATATTATATGGTCTTAAAGAATGGTATCGAAATACGAAATGAATTGTTACGAATAAAATATGGTTACTATGAGATAATAGTTCGTCATTCGGACTAACGATGCACCATACATTTATGAACCTAAAAAAATCGAGTGTTTCACAAATACCTAGATAATTTTATCTCAATCCTCATAGATGATGTTCTTATCTATTCAAAGGACGAGAAAGAACATAAAGAAAATCGAAGGTGTCTTACAACTTTTAAGAGTAGGGTAAGATTTTGCCAGTACACTTTTGTAAATCTCGACAAGGAGAAATATTCTTGGGCACATAGTGTCTTTAAAATAGAACAATGTAGATCTCACAAAGGACAAAACAATTAAAGATGAAAGATTGATAACCTAAAATAAGATCATGAATTTTATAGATTAATTGACTTACATTGAGATCCATTAAGAACTCTCTAAGGTATGAGGCGATAAGATAGTTACCCCAAAATAGAGTCACATTCTCACGGATTAATAAAAGTAAGGCTATGTATTGTCTGAGATAAATAATAACTTATGTGTCACGATGACTTAAGCCACATGAATAAATTTCCTAACTCGTGACTTGAAATAGTGATAGAATCGATTTAAGAAAAGGATGGTCGAGACAAAGGATGGAGGAAAAGTTAGAAAGGATGCGAGAAAGGGTAAGGGTGAAGGATTTAAGAACTTTCGGGAGGCGTCGGACAACGCCTTATCGTCGAAGGAAGAATATGCGTTCGAGACGACGCAAAACTTCAAAATGAAATAATGAGTGAGGCTCGCGATACACCTACACCGCCCACGAGATAGTACTAAGATGTACCAAGACACGAAAGAAAATTTTTGGTGGGAAGGCATGAAGCGAGACATAGCTTCTTTCGTAGGACCTTTGTCTTGTTTGCCGTGAGATGAAAGCGTTACACCAGCGTTCATACGGAAAGATTACTGACCGTTGGAAATACCGAGTGGAAATGGGATGAAATAACGATGGACTTCGTTCGAACTTACCCAAATCAAAAGAGGAACACCGCCATATGGGTAATTGTTGATAGACTCACCAAGAGTGCTCACTTCTACCAATTCAAAGTACTTATAGATCGACAAGTAAGTCCATTTGTATGTCGAGGAGATTATCGACTTCACGGTGCAAAATCTATTACCTCGATAGTGACGGTGGTATAAATACCAAAGTCGCGAGGACATCACTCCTATAACAATAAGTTAAGAACCTTCACAATTCACAAAAATTGAAGTTATTAGATCGAGCAAAGAAACTTGGATACGGGATAGGAAAGATGGCACAAATCGGTAAAGATTATAATTGTGATAAATAATCACCTAAGAAAGGGTAATGTAGAATCTAATGCCTAAGATATAAAATCTGGTCTAAATCGAGGTATGTCATATAGAAAGAAAAACTCATCGAGAAAGGTTAAGAAAGCGAGAGCGAAATAGTCGGAAATCGAGGAATGACGTAAGTGGTACCCCATAACTAAGGTGAAATATGACTAAAAGAAAATGAAGATGGGAATAGAATACAAATTAAAATAAGGAATGAAGAGCTAAAGGATATTTTAAGGGCGCTAGGCAGTGTTATATTGTCTAAGAGATATATACATATATTTCAAGCAATAATAAGCTTAGAAATGAAATCGTGAATAAAGTTCATGATCCTTCTCATACCGTAACCGAGGCATTATTAAGTGACATTGTGAATTATGAAAGGTTAGATAGGAAGGAATGAGATAAGATATAACCACATTGTCGGCGATGTCTCGGTTATCAACAAGTAAAGGCATTGTATCAAAGGCCTTATAAAGAGTATAATCTCTAGAACTACGAATGGAAATAGAATGATATAGAAATAAATCTTGTGATTTTACCAAAGTCGTAAAAAGTTGCACTACTATATGGCTAGTAGTGGATTGACTCGCCAATTATGCTTTATCTCGCCTATTCGGATGACTCATAGATCAGATAAGTTAGCTCGATCGTACATAAAGGAAATCTTATATTTACAAGGAGTACTAGAACTATCGCTTGGATAGAGACTTGAGTACCCTAGATTTTAACTAACTCCCAAAGGAGTTAGACACGAGTTGAGCCTTAACATAGATGTCCACTCACAGGCGAGAAAGACAATCAAAGGGCGGTATGAATGTTTAAGGATACGATAGAACAAGTGATAAACCAAGGTATCGGTGGGAACTTATTGTACCACTTGTTAAGTTTATGTCGACCATAGCTACCAAACAACGATTAATGTAGCCTTATGAGGCGTATTGCGAAAAAGTATTGACCACCACTTTATTGTAACAAAGTAGGTGAGAAAGGTATAAAGTCTGGCGTTGTAAATGAAACGATTAAGATATCCATGACGAGGCGAGGAATAAGAAAAGCTTAGGACGAGACAAAAATCTTCTGTTGATGCGCGTAAACCCGAACACATTCTTGAATGCGGAATTAAAGTTTCTTAAGATTTCTCCATCTAGAGGAATTATAAGTTTAGATCTGAGAATGTTGAGATCACGTTTTATAGGACCTTACGAGCTCACAGAAATGATAGGCTAGTGCTATAGCTTAGTACTTCCACCACATTTGGGGAAAGTGCGAAATGTTTTCCTCGTGTCATGATTGAAATACGAAAATTACCCAATTCACGTAAACCGACATGATGATGTGACCTTTGACTCGGATGGGTTATGATAAAAATCTAAGACTAATTTGATCGTGCGATTGACGATTAAAGAAGCAAGTTTGGGTCTTATAATGAAAGTCGATGGAAGAACCATGGATGAAAGAAAAGCACATAGAAAGTTATGATGTTATGATGTTAAGATACCCATACTTTATGAGGTATACAAATTTAGGGACGAAATTTCTTTTAAGGGGTAGGATGTAATACCCATGAATTAGATCTTGATTACGGTATTTAAAACCCGTAAATTAGAAATTATTTGAGATGATTCAATCCATAAGATATCGAATAATGATTTCGATTATTCTGAAGGAATGAATTCCTATTTTATATTCACGAGAATTGTGAATTAAGAAATAAAAGTATATGAAGTATATCGGCGGTATTATTTTAACGTCGATCACGTATCGATAGTTAAAATTCATGATATTTTCTAAGCAATTAAGCTTAGAATTAAATTCCATTATTAATGGAATAATGTAATAAAGTAATGGCGACCATTTCGAGATGAGTCGATAATGAGCGTTTTGCAGCGTTTTCAAGCGTTAACGTTTTGAGATGAAGCAGCGTTTTAATCGATCAAGAAATTATAGGAATTAATTTCCTATGATTAGTATATGTAATTACAGTATTATTAAGCATTAAATCAATGCTAGATCAACAAGAATCGATAGTTACCAAATTTTCAAGCGTTCGAAAACCCTAATTTTCGAACTCGATTTTTCTCATAAAATGATGCCATTAATTTATCTTATGATATTATTTATCATCTAAACTATATGTGATAACATATATCAATGTTGGGCATGGAAAATAAAAATTTGACCTATGGTTTATGTGGAATAGCGAAAACCCATGAAGGTGTAACAAAGTGTGTTGTTGATTTTCCTATTGCATGTATCTACTATATGACAATTGGATTAATTATATCCTAATTACACTATTAAAATCTGAAACTTATACATATACATAAGTGTGTGTGCCGTGTAGCTATATGTGTGTGTGTGGTGTTGTTGCATGAGAAATTGGTGACAATTGTCACTCATGTAATACCTCTCTACCTCCACACACCCCCAACTTCAGCCTCTCCCACGACACTCTCCCCTTCCCCAATTTCAGATTTTGCAGCCATCTCCTCTCCTCCCTCTCTCTAAGGTTTGCAAGGAGGCCAAGAGCTCCTTCCCCCCCCCACTTTCATCTCAACCGGAGCATGAGCTCCGTCGCACCTCCATCTCTCACTCAACCTTGTTAAAAATTTGATCCAAGGTAAAATCCCTACACCCATAAGTTACTTTGATCGAAATATACACATGCATGTTCATCAATAAGCTTGATGGTGTTGGTTCTATACTTGAAAGTAGTTGCATGTTGTTAATCTGGACGATCAGTAACTTCACGAATTTATTTGACTAAGTTATGGTGGTCCGATGATTGTAATTTTGATATGTTTCAATTATATGTGTCTAGTATGCCTCTGTAAAATTTCAAGTCAATCCAACTTGATTTACTATTTTAATTGTATTTTTCAAAACACTGCACAAATCTGGGAAATTTCCGTGTTCATCACCCATAGTGCGTGGCTTTCGTTTTAATTTTGGCTAATGATAAAACTCTGAAATTTGTCAGAAACATAATTCATAATGTCTAGAAGATTTCTGTAAATTTTCAAATTTTCTAAAATGTTTACTATTTATTCCAGATTTTACAAGTTAACTGCACAAAACTGTCACGGGAGTGATAGCTTGTGGTAAAACATTTTATCTCCCAATCTATTGTGAATCATTGGTGAGGCTTTTCTGGATTAAACTAGACTTAAATGGCTTTTCAATATGATTGGTTTCATTCTCAGATTCCTTATAATGAACTCACGGTGAATTTTTAAAGTTGATACATTACAGTAGGTTGTTTTGGACAAACTGCCTTAGTAAATTTTTCATATAATAGGCTGTTCGAGTATGACTTTTCGTGAGGTGTTCAAGCCATTTGTAGTCCGATTTGGACTTGGGTTTCTTCATAAGAAATGTTTCCCACCATGTCTAGTTATGATCTGGAAATTTTGATCCCAAACCAAGTTTATAGATATACTTTTCATCGACCCAAAGTCACCTACTGGAAACTGTCCATTTCAACTAGTCAACTTTGGACTTATGTATTTCTCAATGCGTCGGATATTTTCCAGTATGGTCTTCATGAAATATGTAGTACTTGTTACAAGGTTTCTAAATTGGTAGCCTGCAGCCATTTTGGCATTTTGAGTCAAAAGTTACGAGCCTCATAAAACCCTCGTCGTTAAGCTAAAACTGAAACTTCTGAAAATTTTTCTAAGTATAGAAGTCAGTTTGAGTTGCCCACTTTGAGACCCTATATCTTCAGAACCACGACTCTTTTGGATTTAATTCCTTCTTAGAACTTGTATTACATGTTTAGAGGTTTCCAGAATGTATCTTTGTGCGACCATACGTTTTCTGAATCGAGAGTTATGGGTCGTCAAAGTCGTCATAGGTTGTTTCAAACTGTTTTGCTGAAATTAAAACACTTGAAATTTGACTAAGTGTTGGAAACCCTATGTGAAGTATGCCTTATGTGACTAACATGCTATTAATCGGCGCATTCATTATGTTATGTGCAAAGTGCGATAGAGCATTATAAGATGTGCAATTATGATAAAACATCATGATACGATATTTTCACAGCATACCTTAACGTGAAATATTTGACTAAGTCTTCCACGTGGTCGATTGAGTGTATATCGTACCATGATATACACTAAAGTAAAATATGGGTTCTAAGACCCAATGGATTTTCGACTCCAAAACCTCGAGGTCGAGAATAGATAGGCTAAAGCTAGGACTTACGGTCGAGAAATGGGATTAAAGCGATCTACGGTCCGGTGGGCTTTTCTACTCAAAAATAAAATGCTTACGAAATATTTTCGATGCTTATTTCATTTGTTGATAAAATGTTTACATGATTACACCAAAAATGTTTATGTTTTGTGTATGTATCCTATCCATGAGATATTATGAGATGTTATGAAATGTTATGAATGTTGTTGGGTGCTCCGACTTATGAATAATCGATATCGGATCACATCTTGGGAAGGACAATACAGCTAGGATTAATGTGTACACCTAAGGTATTTGTGTCTTTGTAAGGACAATTCACGGCGGTCACGGCGTCGTAGAGGAGGCCTCGCTTCACGGCGTTCGACTATGATATTATGATGAATGATGATAAGGGATATGGATCATACACGCGAGAAAAATGCACGGCGGCGACGATTTTATGAGCGATAAAATGCTTTAGTAAGCACAAGGCATTTCAACTAAAACCCTTGTGTCTTACCATGATGTGGCGATGTAATCTAAAAATGATAAAATGTTTTGGCATGAGTCCATGAGTGCATTCTTGTACTCGACCACTGCATGTTGTTTTTAAATGTGCGGGTTGAGCGGATGATGGATGGAGCGGTGTTGAGCAATAGGAATGTTGTCCTTTGAAGCGTTTATACCTTGATAGTACATCGTCATATGTACATATCACATGCTTTCATTGCTAGAACTTAAATTATGTAATATAGTCGAGAACATAAATGACATATGTATTCGTTTATTGTTAAAAAGAGTCTCCATGTATTTTATCCATTTATGTTTTTGTGTATGTATCACACATCCGTGAGATGTTATGAGAATGTTATGACATGTTGTTGGATTTGCTCCCAACATGAATGAAAATGTACTATCAGTCCAAGAACATACTTGTCGTATGTATTACGCTTTTTATTAAAGAGTAGTCTCATGTTTGTTCGTTCCATGTTTAGAGTTATAGTCCCTGTTAATCCGTTACTTAGGATTGAGGGGTTGTGACAGTGGTATCGGAAAGCGGTTGCTCTTGAACCCAAAATCTCCTTTAGATTAAGTCTAGATTGAGTCATTAGACTTCTAGAGATCGGTGACAATGCTCAACACTCCATCACATCAAGCTCAACCGAAATGAGGTAAATGACTCTTTCCCAAAGTTTTGAAAATTAGCCCGGCGGATGAATGTTTATGAAATGATTTTTTTAAATAAAATGAAAAGTTTAAAGTGAAGAATGATTGAAATGATCTTTGAAAAAGAAATGAAAGCTATGAGAACGGTTGAAAATGAATGATATGACAAATGACTTGTCGAAAGTTATGAAAGAAGGAAAATATAAGAAAGATGATGACAATGATATGAAAAAGTTTGTACGATATGCCAAAGATGAAATGTTGAATTTACGAAAATGTAATAAGGGTTCATTATTATGAACAAAGTTATGATTATTCATGTTTTAAAATGATTGAGATTGGACATTGAATTGTCAAATACATATATGTTGAATTCTTTAAATTCAACGAAATACGTCTTGATACGAATGAACTACGTAGGAATATTCAAGTTTTACTTCAATCTCAAAGTTGATTATGATGATGAGTATGCTAGTTCAACCGAGCGTAGACTTTTTAAGGCGCATGATCACTTTTACGAAAGAACATAGAAGTTAGAATTTCCTTCAATTACAAGAACAAGATTAGTGATGGATTTGAGAACTTCATTCCACCTTGAGTGAAGAAAAGTGAAAGATTTATACTAAATTGTTGACCTCGACATGTCGACCTCGGCTTCGACATCGACATATTAGACTCAACTTCAAATCGAGAATTTGTAACATCGAATTTAACATATCGACTTTGGTAGCACATGCGACGACCTCGCCGGCGGTGCCTGTACTACCTTGGCATCGGTAGCGGCATGTACGACCTTGGTGTCGGCATCGCTTATGACCTCGGCGCGCAACGTGTAAATTTCCACGCCACTGCGCAGTGATTTTGTTTGACTGCTTCTCGATCGTGTGAACTCCGATTTCACGTATGGGTTTTCGTCTCATGCTCCTAATGCACTGTACTTCATTTCTTATGGAGGACCAAATTCTGATTCCTATTCCAGAATTCACGAGAATCAGTTGAAGTTAGTTCTATGATTTGAAAAGAGTAAGGCATTTATAGTATGATACGAATCCTAGAATGTTACTAAGAAAGTAAAATCTTCGTAATCTGAAGTAGAACCTTGACATACATGAGAACTTTGTTGATGACCTATTATGGGTATATAAGCTTTCAAATTATATCCATTACCCCAATTTACATCATTGAGTTTAACTACATGACCTAGTTCCAATGAGAAATCATTCGGAGTTTCACTTCTTACGAAAAAAACTTCAACTCAAAATGTACAAAGTGTCCTTTTTGAACCCAAAGCCATGTGTTGAGAGAATATGATTGTGGCGATCGGCCACCCATATGACCAAAGAAATCTCGGTAGAGTACGGTCATTCGGTCTTCGGACCCCAGAGCGTTTATTCTAGGTCGAACATATCGATTCAATCATTGAAAAGATGTTATCTTGATGGATTAGACGGTACCTCCTAAGAAGTCGTGATAATCTCTTCTCGACTCTTGAAACCATCAAGTAAGATGAAAGTTGACTTACCTTGTCACCTAGTATAATTAGTAAAGCGATAAATGTCGGGCATGAAATAGGTTGACTTATCTCGATCACCTAAAGTTTCGGATCGTTAAAGTGATAGACATCGAAATTATGATGTAAAGAAAATCTCGATGAGGCAGAGAGATTTATTTTCCCTATGATACACATGGATGTGAGGACCTTTGATGGGGTTAACAAAGAATGATAACAATGAAGTTATACCATCATACAACTATTATGATGTGAAAGTTAAGAATAAGATACTCTTTAGCATTAAATGCGAAGTAAAGTAAAGAAAAGTATATGATATCGTGTGGGATGAATTTCCTTATATTATGTCATGACGAGAGCGATTACAACTTATCTTTAAGATAGTTGGATATCCTTGAAAACCTCATTAGTAGGTTGGACACGTTTAAAGAATAAAGATGCATACAAGATATTCTTTTCAAAGAATATATATATGAAGAAATGATAGCATCTCGGGAAATAAATCTCTCGCCTTATACAAGTTAATGAGATTATGCTTGAGCATAATCGATTCCAAGTAATTGAAACTTGGTAAGCAGATGATAATGAGATTGAGAAATCATAATCTTTGAGATGTGTGAATAGTAGGATATCCACAGTAACCGAACTAGGTAGAGAAATAACTCAGGAAGTCGAGACATGGTAATGAGATGCTTAGAATTTAAGTTCATGGAGTATAAAGGTCCCCTACCAAGCCATATACAATGATAACGTTTACAGTCAAGACGAGTGGGCAGAAGTATGAAAGTAAGATTGCTCGTGACACCATGCTCAAAAAATGGACAAAAGTCAAAAATAGCGAGAAGAAATTATGAGCTATACAATCGAGATAGTTCAGGATATGACATAAGTTTGAAATGTTATGATTTCGATAAGTAAGGTAATTCCTTGGAAGTAAAGAAGCGGATTAAGAAATAGATTCATTATTTTGAAATGAATCTTAATACCCTAAGTTATAATGACAAGCTTGTTTGTGTAACTTAATAGTTAACAAGCAAGATGGTTTCTATAGATCTTGCAAAGAAATACATCCGAGAGAACACGAGGAAAAGATTCACATGGAAGGATCTTAAGGTGAACCTAATTGTAAATCTTACCCCATATTTTGTGACGATCGATAAAGTGAGGTAGTAAGTTATCTCGACATGGAAATGAAGAAATCATTGAATGTCGAGAAAATGGCAAAGATATTTGACGTCAAGGTAAAAGTATATTACATCCCGATTGACAAAGGATTTTATCTTATGCGAAATTGCATGATGAATCAATAAAAGATTAGAAGAAATGACGTATATCCAAAGGGGATATTACAAACGATGGCACTAAATGCCGTACAAGGATTTCTGGAAAAGAGTTTAAAGTAAGAATATATGTAAATATACTTCAAAGATCGATAAAGTGAAAAAAAAAAAAAAAAAGAATTTAATCATTCATACTGGATTAGGAATGAATGATAGTGATAAGAGACGTGGCCGCTCTACGATAAGATTTCATTATTGAAATATATCAATATCGAATGATAGGTTGATGTGAAGCTGACACCGAATGCTATTAGTAAAAGTATAACGATACTAACACCGAAAAGTATAAAGTGAATGAAATGACGAAGGCCATAGTGAGGAACAAGATGTCCCAATGGAAAGGACGAGGACATATGAAATAGATATTTACTTCAATAAGCGGAAAGACAGTTGACCAAAGCCTATACCTTACATTGAAAATGCAAGCAGAACCAGAACAGCGAATAGGTATGAGGAAAAATTTCTCCAATACCCATAAGATTTTGTTCAATTTAGGTGCTTCGCTTTTGACATCGCATGTACAAGTAGAAGCGATAGAACCTAACTGAATGGTAACCGAATCAAGAAATGAAAATCTCCTTACCTATACGGGAATTATGACCATCATGAAGTGTTACTTAAGCTCTAATTGGAACTAGAATCGCTTTAAAGTGCTATCCAATGATTTGGATCATTACATACGTAGACGGAACGAGATATAATTTTAGAAACGAAGTTTCGGAAATGGTCATGGCTCATGGCTTGGGCCTAGCCTTTTTCGTTAGAGGTTTCACACAGGAATCAATTTGATTGTTCCACTATCTTGAATATCTTTAAAGCGATATACTGTTGAAGATGTAAAACGTAAAATGAGTATTAAGATAAGAGTCATGGAGTCATCACTGGGTTATATATGTCTTAAAGTGTATAATTCTTTAAGAGATCATTCTTGTTTAGAAATCCCCTCCATTGCTTAAATTAAGTCAGATTATCTAAAAATATCCGTTTACTGGATGACAAGAAAAGAGTTTAATCTGGTAGAGTTAACCCAAAGGCCTACAAGGTTATAACTCACACAGGCATATCGGCTCTTTTATTATGAACTGTGCGTGGATTGGAATGAGTTTTGAAGAAAATTTTGCACCTACGTCTTTGGATGCTCGTAACTATAGAGTGTCGAATGAGGATGGTACCCAACGACGTGTCTGTCAATGCCAACGGATCGGAGGAATTTTTACAAAAGAGTATCAAAAGAATAATTTCTCCATGAGAAAAATTTAGAGTGCAGACAGACTTACGGGATTTATCGACAAGTTTAAGCATACTATAATGTCGTGAGGAGGCAGCATTCAGTACTTGTCACGGACACTCGGCAAGTTACACATGCGGTATAAAGGAATGGTTGTACCACGATGTTCCAGCGTAGCCCCGTCTGTGCCATCATTGGTACCGAAAGAGACAAGAGAAGAGCAAAAGACAAAATCTTATAAGCCTCATGGATTAAGAGAATTACAATTACCAACCCAACCATACTTTACGATAAAGTAACACCAACTTCTAGTATTGAAGAAATAAGCGGGGGCGACGACATTGGCTCTCGAAGAGAATAATCATCGAAATATGAAACAAAAACGCACTTGGAGGAAAGACAAGTTTCCGAGGGAGATGCATTCGAGCGAAGGTCACTCAGAGACCTAGAATCCTAGGATCTATATAAGACTTATATGTAGATAATGGTTTATGATGAAAATGGTGTGATTAAGATATGTAAAATAAGCGTAGTTTGGAAGAGTTTATGAATATGGTGAAGAAGTTGTCAAAGTTTGAGTGTAAAGAGCTAGGCATTTATAATCGGTCATTCGGTGAGATCGACCCTCATACGTAATGTAATGAAAAGTCCTCGAGGCATTATGATGTAATATTATATAGTCTTGAAGAATGGTATCCGAAATACGGAAATGAATTGTTCCAAATAAGATATGGTTACTATGAGATAATAGTTACGCCATTCGGACTAACCAATGCACCGTACACTGTTGTTGAAACTCAAAAATAAAGTGTTTCGCACATACTGATAATTTTATCTCAATCCTCATGGATGATGTTCTTATCTATTCAAAGGACGAAAGAACATAAAGAAAATCAAAGGCGTCTTACGACTTTTAAGAGCCGAATTTTTACAAATCTGATTTGTAAATTTCGACACAAGAGAAATATTCTTCAAACACATAGTGTCCTTAGAAGAAAACAATGTAGATCCACAAAGGACAAAACAATTAAAGATGAAAGACGTCGATGACCTAAAATAAGATCGGGAATTTTATAGATTGATTAACTACTATTAGAGATCCATTTAGACTCTAAAGTAAGAAGGCCAATAACATAGTAACCCCAAAAAGGAATCAAATTTACATGGATTAATAAGTAATATGTATTATTATGAGATAAATAATAACTTATCATCATGATGACTTAGGACACGATATAATTTCCCGACTCATGACTTAGAATAGTAACAATTGGTATAAATACAGAAGTCTTGGAAATATCACTCCTATATCAATAAGTTAAGAACCCTTCACAATTCACAAAAGTTGAAGTTATTAAATCGAGCAAAGGAACTTGGATACAGGATAGAAAAGATGGCTCGAATCATAAAAGATTATAATTGTGATAAATAATCACATAAGGAAGGTTAATGTAGAATCTAATGCCTAAGTTATAAAATTCGAGTCTAAATCAAGGTATGTCCTTAAAGAAAAGAAAACTCATCGAAAGGTTAAAGCGAGAAACGAAATAGTCGGAAAATCAAGGACTTAATGTAAGTAGTATTCCCACAACCGGGTCAATATGACTTAAAGAGAGAATGAAGATGGGAATAGAATACGAATTAAGATAAGGAATGAAAAATTTGAAGGATTCTACAGACAGCACAGACGGTGTTATATTGTCTAAGGAAGAGATATACATATATTTCCAAGCGACAATAAGCTTAGAAATGAAACCAAAATGAATTTCATGATCCTTCTCATACCGCCAACCATGCATTATTAAGATGTATTATGATTTACGAGAAAAGTTAGATAGCAAGGAATGAAATGAGATATAACCATATTGTCGAGCGGTGTCTGGTTACCGATAAGTAAAGGCGTCAGTATCAAAGGCATATAAGAGTATAATCTACAGAACTACCGAATGAAAATAGAATGATATAGAAATAGATCTTATGACGATTTTACCTAAAGTCTAAAAGTGCACTACTATATGGCTAGTAATTGGATTGACTATGATTATGTTTTGTCTCTGTCTATTCGGATGACTCATAGATCCGATAAGTTAACACATCGTATATAAAGGGAAATCGTGTATATTCTGAGGAGTACCAAACCTATCGCCTTGAATAGAGACTTGAGAGTACCCTAGATTTTGAACTAACTCACAAAAGGAGTTAGATACGGTTAAGCCTTAATATAGATGTCCACTCCGCAGACGGATGAGCAATCGAAAGAAGGCCGGTATGAGCGTTTAAGGACACGATAGAACATAAGTGTTAAACCAAGATGCAAGTGGAGAGCGTGTTGTACCACTTGGGTAGTTTGCGTCGACCATAACTACAAATAACGATCAATGTAGCATGATGAGGCATATTGCGAAAAGAAGTGACCACCACTTTATTGTAACAAAGTAGGTGAGCAAGGTATAAAGTCGGGCGTTGTAAATGAAAGCGATTAAGATATCTGCAGCCAGGAAGAAATAAGAAAACTCAAAGACGGACAAAGTCTTACCGATACGCGTAAATTTGAGCTGCATTTTAAATGCGGAATCAAAATCTCTTAAGATTTCCCGCTCTAGAGATTATAAGAATTCTGATACAAAGAATGTTGAGATCACGTTTTATAGGACCTTCGAGCTCACAGAAATGATAGGCTGGTAACTTATGGCTTAGTACTTCCACCACATTTGGGGAAAGTACAATATTTCCTCGTATCGCATAGTTAAGGAAATACAAAATGACCCAATTCACGTGAAACCAACATGATGATGTGACCTTTGACTTCAGATGGGTTATGATGAAAATCTACGACTAATTTGATCATCACGATTCAACGATTAAAGAAGCAAGTTTGGGAATTATAATAAAAGTCCAATGGAAGAACCATGGACCAGAGAAAAGTTGCCACATAGAAAGTTATGATGTTATGATGTTAAGATACCCATGCTTTATGAGGTATACAAATTCAGACGAAATTTCTTTTAAAGAGGTAGGATGTAATACCCTTGAATTAGATGCCCAATGTGATGCAGTGTTTAAAAACCGTAATTAGAAATTGACGAGATGATTCATCCATAAGATATCGAATAATGATTTGATTATTTCTGAAAGAATGAATTCTATTTTTATATTCATGAGAATTGTGAATTAAGAAATAAAAGTATATATAAGTATTGACATTATTATTTTAACGTCGATCGTGTATCGATAGTTAAAATTCATGATATTTCTAAGCAATTAAGCTTAGAATTAAATTCCATTATTAATGGAATAATGTAATAAAGTAATGACGACCATTTCGAGATGAGTCGATAATGAGCGTTTTGCGTTTTCCAACGTTAGTTTGAGATTGAAGCGAAAGCTGTTTTAATCGATCAAGAAATTATAGAATTAATTTCCTATGATTGGTATATGTAATTACAGTATGAATTAGCATTAAATCAATGCTAGATCATCAATATTCGATAATTCTGCAATTTTTCAAGCGTTAGAAAACCTAATTTTGAACTTCGATTTTTATCATGAAATGATGCCATTAATTTATCCTATGATATTATTTATCATCTAAACTATATGTATAATATATATCAATGTTGGGCATGGAAAATAAAAATTTGACCTATGGTTTATGTGTAATAATGAAAACCCTTGAAGGTGTAACAAAGTGTGTTGTTGATTTTTCCTATTACATGTATCTAAGTGACATTGGATTAATTATAACCTAACTATACTATTAAAATCTGATATATATACATATATATGTGTATATTTTCTTGCATGTGTAAGGGTGACATTTGTCATCCATGAAAACACCCCCAAACACTTGGCTCCCTTACCACAATTCCAACACCCCCACTACATTTTCTCTTCCCTAAATCCTTACGGCAACCCCCACTCCTCAATTTCCTCTTCTCTCTCTCTTGCTATCTTCCTTTCCTTTTGCCGATCCTCCCTTCTTCAAGATCAAGTGCGATGACATCATACGCCTTCAAAAGCCACTCCCACCCTCAAATGTCAAGCTCACGCACCCTCTTTATCTTTCTCGTCTCTGTCTCTCATTTGTGAGGTCGAGACATAGCCACTGATCGAAACTTCAAAGATCAGCCCCTACCTTATTTCTTTGAGAAGAACTCGAGGCTCTAGCTCACAAATGGGCATCAAGTTTCGAGCAAAGCCACAAGCCTCATTCCCTTCACCCACCCTCTCGAGCTTATTCAGATATTTATTCAAGGTAAAGGCCTTTTTCCCATAAGCATAATTTGGCCAAACCATATACATGCATATATGCCTTTATGTGATATGATGTGATTGCATGTCGTTGATTTGGGTAAAACTAGCGGAGATTGATGCATTGCATGTTGATCTTGTGAATTGAGTATGAGGAATTGATGAGCTTGGTTTTGAAATGGAAATGATAAATTCACTATTTTCGTTTGTCATCTGAAATGCTTACAAGAAGAATAAGCCTAAATGAAAACTGGAAGTTGGCTGCACAAACAGTAACTTCAAGAATTTATTTTGACTAAGTTTCAGTGGTCCGATGATTGTGAATTTTGATATGTTGAAATTATATGTGTCTAGTATGCTGCCTATAAAATTTCAAGTCCATCCAACTTGATTTGATATTTTATTTGTATTTATCAAAACACTGCACAAATCTTCGAAATCGCCGTGTTTATCACCCATAGTGCGTGGCTTTCGTTTTAAGTTTGGCTAATGATAAAACTCTAAAATTTGCTTGAAACATAATTCAGCATGTATATAAGATTCCTGTAATTTTCAGAATTTTCTAAAATCTTTACTATTTATTCCAGATTTTACAAAGCAACTGCACAAAATTGTCACAGAGGTGATAGCTTGTGGTAAAATATATTTATCTCCCAATCTATGGTGAATCATTGAGTGAGGCTTTTTCTGGATAAACTAGACTTAAGTGTCTTTTCAATATGATTGGTTTCATTTCTAGATTCCTTACAATGAACTCACGGTGAATTTTTAAAGTTGATACATTACAGTAAGTTGTTTTGGACAAACTGCCTTAGTAAATTTTTCATATAATAGGCTGTTCGAGTATGACTTTTACGTGAGGTGTTCAAGCCATTTGTAGTCCGATTTGGACTTGGGTTTCTTCATAAAAATGTTCCTTACCATGTCTAGTTGTGATCTGGAAAGTTTCATCCCAAACAAACTCTTATAGGTATACCTTTCATCAGCCCAAAGTCACCTACTGAAACTGTCTATTTCAACTAGTCAACTTTGGACTTATATATTTCGGATGAGTTAGATATTTTCCAGTATGGTCTTCATGACATATGTAGTACTTGTTACAAGGTTTCTAAATTGGTATCCTGCAGCCATTTTGGCATTGCGGAGTCAAAAGTTACTGAAGTCTCATGAAAACCCCTCGTCGATTAGCTAAAACTGAAAATTCTGTAAAATTTTCTAAGTATAAAGGCAGTTTGTGTTGCCCACTTTGAGACCCTATATCTTCAGAACCACGACTCTTTTGGATTTAATTCCTTCTTAGAACTTGTAGTACATGTTTAGAGGTTTCAGAATGTATCTTTTACGACCATACGCATTCTGAATCGAGAGTTATGGGTCGTCAAAATGCGTCACTTGGTTGTTTCAAGCTGTTTTTACTGAAATTAAAACACTTGAAATTCGACTAAGTGTTGAAACCCCTATGTGAAGTATGCCTATGTGACTAACATGCTATTAATCGATGCATTCATTATGTTATGTCGCAGCATCGATAGAGCATTATAAGATGTATTCAATTATGATAAAACATCATGACACGATATTTTCAACAAAGCATGCCTTAGTGCAAATATTTGACTAAATCGCCACCACGTGGTCGATTGAGTGTATATCATACCATGATATACACTAAAAGTAGAAATATGGGTTCTAAGACCCAATGGATTTTCCACTCCAAAACCTCGAGTCAACAATAGACAAGCTAAAGCTAGGACTTACAATGATAGAAATGGGATTAAAAGCGTCTACGGTCAGTGTGGCTTTATTTTACCTCAAAATGAAATGCTATTGAAATATTTTATTTACTGATGCTTTCTTCAAGAAATGCTTATAAAATGTTTACATGATTACGCAAAAATATTTATGTTTTGTGTATGTATCATATCCATGAGATGTTATGAACAGTTATGAATGTTGTTGGGTTCCAAAACTGAATTGAATGAAATCGATATCGGATCCTATCTTTCAAGATGGCATTACTGCTGGGATTAACGTGTACACTAAGGTATTTGTGTCTTGTAAGGCACAACGTCAGATCACTGGGTCGTAGAGGAGGCCCATCACGTATTTGCCTCGACTATGATGTTATGATGAGGTATTGATGAAGGGATATGGATCATACACGCGAGAAAAATGCCACGGCGAGGCGATGATTTTATGAACTGGATAAAATGTTTTAGTAAAAAGGCATTTTCAACTAAAACCCTTGTGTCTTACCATGATGTGGCGATGTAATATAAAAATGATAAAATGTTTTAGCATGAGTCCACAGAAAGCATTCTTGTACTCGACCTGTAGATGTTTTTAAATGTGTCGGAGTGATGACGGATAAAGTTGAGCATAGAATGTTGTCGCGATATGTTTATACCTTGATAAGACATCGTCATGTATTTGTCATACGCCTTCCGCCCGCTAGAACTTAAATTACGATTTCAGTCCAAGAACATACTTACGATGTATTGCTTTTATTAGTTATAGTTCATGTCGTTCATTCACATGTTTAGTAGTTATAGTCCTCGCTAATCCGCACTTAGATTGCGGGCCGACATTTCGCTTCTTCTAATATTACGCTTTAACCTTCGGTTTAAACGCTCAACGATGAGCACGCTTCTCGACAGGATTTCAATTATGAAATCTTTTCTTACCAAAGAGGTTTTTCACTCACTAGTATGCTTTACGCCAGATGAGCATTTGCTCTAACGATTTCAGACGCTGACTCAAAAGTCAACAATTTCACTTTTATAAGCACTTTCATTAATTATATTCTAAATCGATTTTCAATCGATTTCTTTTCAGAAAGTCTCAATTTCGATTTGTCACTCAAATCGATAAACTTTATTAATATTTTCTTAAATATTAATCCATTTATTCATTAAGCAATATTTCATTTATAACGTTATTTAACATAACGCTTCATTATAACATAGTAATCTATGTTTATAAAATTTATAAATTCAATTATGTCTAAAATAATTTTATATATAATATATTATTAACTTGATTAAAAGGATTTAAAACCTATTCTCCCATTATAGCTCACTCAGATTTCCCAAATTTTTCCAAATCGGTTCTAAAATTTCTTTAAATTCATATAGTGTATTATTTTACACCATGATCATTAATATGTATTAATATTAATTATAGAAAATTAG